>PTEX01000145.1:41581-60949 GCA_003342815.1 Eudromia elegans | reverse complement strand
AAGGAAAGGAAAGGAAAGGAAAGGAAAGGAAAGGAAAGGAAAGGAAAGGAAAGGAAAGGAAAGGAAAGGAAAGGAAGAAAGGAAGGATGATGAAAATATATTCACTTAAGGGCAATCTCTTTGAATTTAATGCATTTTTAGTTTAGGGAAAATATAAATCTACTGAGATAAAATTTGATTTAAATTTTCAGTATATGCATGGGAATTATAATACCAGGTGCTTCTTCTCAGTTGGATTCATTTCATCAGCATGCCCAGTGCATGAAGGAAATACTTAACAACATTAACTGCAGCAGAACAGTACTCACAAATGTCACAGAACTGCAGGATGGAGGCAACCTACTAGTTTTAGGAAGATGACTTTTAGTTAGCAGCATCCAAGGAAAAGAAACTACTTTGGCACTGCTGCAATTATGTTTAGCCATGTACTTGCCATGTGAACATGCCTATGAGTGTAGCAGTGTTTGGGGTCTTTTCCATCAATTTTGCTTTTGATGAAAAAGTGTATGGGTGCAAGGTATGTTTTTCTTTCAGCAAGGTTCTCAAAGCCAATCTAATAATAAACAATCATTGATAAACTTTGCAAGAAAAGGAACTGCAGGCTACAGACCCAGTGAACTGATTAACCTGTGTTTCAGGATCTAATACTATGTGAAAAGACAGAGCACTGCTTAAACATTCTTTTTTTTTTTTCCAGGGTGCTTATTCTGGTTCAGATGACAGAGAGATCATGTGTCCCAGTGACATGTGATAAAGAGAGGCAAGTTGGAAAGTCAACTGAGAAAAAAAAAAAGTCTTATTTTGTTAACCATAAAAGTGATTGAAACAACAGAGAAGTAAATCATACACACTTCTTTTGGGAAGGGCTTTTTAAAATGTTTTTTCAAGGTGATATAAAGCACACTGTCTACAAATTTCAGTTAACAAAAAGAGAAACTTAAAGTCACACAAAACCTACAACGCTTAAAAAATACAACCACCAAATATCTTTTTGAGTGAAACAGGTCAGGAATCACTAGGTATATGCTATGTTATACTGAGTACTTGTTTGAACATTTAACCTGGGAAACTTTTAATCTCTGTCTTGATGCAATTACAGGTGCACGACCTTTGTAACAAGCTATTACCTTAACTATGAGAAAATCATTTTGCTCTTTACCTTTTGCTAAATAAAGCTGGAAACATGGCTCTTGGCTGTTCAGAGCAAGAATGGAAAGACTCTCCTCACCCACCTCATCTCTTCTGGACAACAAGAGAGTCCCAGATGACTGGAGACTTGCCAGTGTGGCAAGCCATGAGACAGCAACATTGGGGAAGAGTCTTTTAGAATGTTACAACTATTATTCACATTATTAGCAAGTTGAAATGATCATATCAAAAGTATCTGTCCTCACAACTTGCAAAAAACCTAAAGCCTCACTTCAGATTTTGGTTTCTTATTTAGAACTGCTTTGATTGTGCCAGGAACTAATATTGTTAGGTTGAAAATTATTTTTATGCTATCAATTTTCTAACTTAGGGTGAATTTATAGGTTCACGTTACTTGGAATGTTAGAAATTCACAGAGGTGTGATATGTTTGTGATAAATTTTGCATTTGCAGAGGTCTCTCCCTTGTAATGTTTTGTCTTAATACTAGCACTAACATTAACAACATTATTAAGTCTAATTATCTACAAAATAAAAAAGTATATTTGATTAAAATTAATTTGATGGAAAGGAGAGAAAAAGTTGTTTCTGATTATACTGTATTCACAAGAAGATAAAAATGAAATAGAATTTCCTGAATATATATATGCATTCATACACATATGAACTCTTTCACTTTACCAAACAGTACTTCAGCTACTGGCAAAAAATACTGCAATGTGAGGCTTGATCACAATATCCTCCGAACTGTTATTGCTGCCATTCACGGGGACACATTTGCCATTGACTGCTATCATTTTGAATCCCTATATCTCATTCTAATTCGAGTAGCTGCCTGATGGAAGTCATGCATGGACTGAGAAATCAGTTTTTTCTATTACAATATGTTTAGGTTAAAGAGGCTTCTGTTTAGTGTTACATTTCTGGAGTCTAGACAGGACAAATACTTTATAACAATACTCATATTAAAGTTAATTATTCTTGGAAGATTACCATATCTCTTTATGTTAAAAGAATCTTTTTTAGTCAAGGATATATAATAAATTGTGAAGAAAGGTTCAATTAAGGGATGAGGCTGTAAGGAAGTAATTCACATGAATGTCTAAAGGAAACTGACTAAAGTGTGCAAGTTCTAAGAAGTTAGGTGTCCTAGAAATACTTCTCTGGAAGACGTTGAGATATGCTGATTTAGGAAGCAGTTAGACTTTTAGTTGTTAGGCTCTGAATTGTCCCCAGAAGACCTGGATTCATTTCACCTAAGTTTAGTTTATTAATGAAGATTCCTAAATTAGTAGGAGGCAAGGGTTGGATCTTATCTAACTGTATCTTTCAGCTAGATTAGCCATGTTTTCTGATCTATATAAACCCAGACTTCCTCCTGGGAAGGGAGTGGGAAATTGAGGAGGTTTAGGATAAAAATTATCTAACCTATTAAGACAAGCACATCACAGAATGTCTGTTTTCTCTTTTGACTATACAGAGAGTCTAAATGGAAAGCTAATGTCATTTGTTCTGATATATATCAGTCTCTCAGAAGTCAAACAATTCTTATCAAAGAGTCTGGTGACACTTCTTGGAATAAAGAGAGTGCACACATAGCAAACACAGGTACCAAGTTTTGGTAATCCATATCTCATTTACAACGGTGCAAAAGAGAAATGAAAAATAGTGGCTGAAAATTCCATAGCCCTCTCTGGAATTCCGTCTCTCAATAAAGCACTAACAATGACTAACGTGGAGGGTAAGTTATTGATGAGTGCATAATGATTGCGTGTTGACCAAATCATTACTTAGTTTCTAAATCATTACATCAGAATGCCATGTGTGACATATATAGTCTGCATTACTGTTGGACTCTGTTCTACTTTGTGGTGTTGTTTTTGTATGTTATTTCAAGCTTTCACTGAGAACAAGAAGAATTAGAGAGTTTCTTAAAAGAAAAAAAAAGATGATGAAATAACTAAAGTATTTGCTAAAAATCTGGCACAACTTGAACTGATCTTTTTTTAAAGTGTATTGCCATTACACAAGCCCTTGGGGTATGCGAATATTGCACTAATGGATATGTAACAGCAATGAATCACTGGAATCTATGTCTTTGTCAGAGTACAAAGATGAATCAGCTGAAACACTACACAGAAGATTATAAGTCTAGAATGACGGTTATCATTAGTAAAGGTTCCAATGTCTGATTTGTATACAGTAAGTCTCAAATCTCTCAAAATTGCTTACAGTTGAGTTCTCTGGGGTCTAGTTAATAATTCTGTCTATCTCACTATCTTGTTGACAGCTTCTTGATGAAGGTCATATTCTGATGAAATGGATCATTTTAAATACTTATTCTGCCTATTGAGATATAGTCTAAAATTTCTTGTAAAAAATGAAGATGCTCAAAGACTCTTTTTTTTTTTTTATATATATGTATATGAGAATTGTATGCATGAAATAATGGTATTTCCTCTCTGAAAAGTTATCCCATATATCTGGAATCCTATGGGAAATAGCTGTTGAATCTCAGCTAGGAGAACTTTATTGGACCTGACTGAAAAAAGCATATAATAATTTTTCCTTGCATACACTTGCTACTCCTTCTGTTTTACTATTTGAATGTTGTCATATCCGGTTTTATTTTTAATCCAACAAAACATGTAATTTTTTTTTCTTTCCCTTTTTCGTTAACTGTAAGAAAAGAAGAAAATCCATGGAAAGGCAGCTAAAGAATATGAGTCCGCCAGTGTTTTAATGTCCACATTCACTGAAACCTGGACTCTAATCCACAGCCCCACCTAAACATATTAGTAGAGGTAAAAAGCAAATGTAACATGGGGAAACAGGTTTGGGTGTAAATAATAGGGACGTTTGGCCTAAGACTCATCAAAAGGCCTTCATATAATAATATGAAGGCATATCCTGAGAGGCAAATCTAGTCCTCAATAAACAGTGTTATTCTGAGTGATAGACAGGCTTGCCCTTTCCTTCTCAATCTCAGTGTTTACAAGTACGGTTCACTTGGCTCCAGCTTTTAGTTTATATAGCATACACTTCTGCACCTGCTTTTTAACCATGCAATCATTCTATAGGTCTTATTTTAAAGATTCAATAATTTCAGCAGCTGGAACAACTGTGTCTCTAGATCATTATTACTATCCCTTGAAAACTGATCTAATCATCAAATCAGAGCATACGCCCATGGAAATATGCCAAACACTTTACAGGAATGGCTAAGGCCTGACAATTCAAAGCAGTGGAACTGCCACCTCCTGGAATATCACAAAAACATCATTAGTAGGGCTACACAAATAAGGACTGTGGAAAACTTTCCTCATGAACATAAAAGAATCTGAATGCCACTGGATGGCATATGACCACCACTGCATGGTGGTTATCTTTTCAGTAGTATCAGACTTAGAAGTGATATAGAACAACTTGGTGTAAGCGGAATAGCAATTATGTAATTTTATGGATCAGTGCAAAATATCTTCAGTAGGACAGAGCTTATTACAATCTCAAAATGAACTGTAATATGGTGCCAGTTGTTTTATGCATCTTTTATATTAACAGAAGGATATCATCTGAACTCCTTACAAGCTTATTTTTGTGGGTATCACCCCTAAACCCTACTCCTTACAAGCTTATTTATTTAGGGGTATCACCCCTAAATATCACCCCTAAATACCCCTAGGGGGTATCACCCCTAAATATTATCATTTCAAGATAGCAGATCCTTTGTATTTCTTTAAAGAGTTCAAATAAAAATGACTGAGAAATCAGTTGGATAAAGCACTGTAATGCTTCCCTCATTTAAGTTTGTTTAGTGCTCCCTTGGTCTATTGAATCTTTCAAAAAATTTGCTAATTTTAATGTCATTTAAAACTCACAAAGAAAAAAGTGAGCTTGAATTTTGAATATGGAAAAAAGCCACATGTTATTTCTGCCTGCCTTATTTAAGACATTGCTACTTAAATATTTACAGGGCATATTTTTAAAGTCAAATGAGAAGCAATGAACTGATGTCAACTATACTATCAAAACATTTAGGTCTCTGGAGACAGACAGAATGAATACATTGATCTGAGAGACAGCAGGCCTGGATTTCATGATGGTGCTAAAAAAAAAAATGAATTAAAAAGCAAAATTCATGAACTGAAAAGTTAATTCTCAAGAAGATTACATCAATGTTTTTTGAGGGGATGTTTATTTTTAAATTTGGTGGCCTTACTTCAGAGTTAGATTTTGCAATTTAAAATACACAGACAAGTTTCAGCTTTAGATTTAAGTGAGTATGTTAAAAACTGTGTGAAGGACAGTAAGAACTGCTTATCTTCCACCTGCATAGGTTTATTGAGGTGCAAATGTTCGCTCTTAAGGGACTGATCTTGTGCAACTGTCACTGCTTACAACCTCTCAAAAAGTACCTAGTGGAAGGTGGGAAAAGTGAATTTTTGTGTACCCCTCCCATGGGAATTATAATGTTGTTACCCTCTCTCACTCTTGTGTTTGCTGTAGTTTTGGAAGAGATTATACTTTCTAAAGTAAAAGCAACAATATATATTTTGTAGAGGGTTTTTTTTGTCTTTTTTTGTCTTTTTAACTTGGTGCCCTACTTCTAAGTAGATAGACTTACACTGCATATTAAATATGGACAGAGTTTGAAATTGGTCTTAGTTTGTTTTCTTACCTAGATACATCCACATCTCAAAGGTGAGAGGCAAATTGCCCTGATCCATCCAAATTTATGTTTGAACATATTCAATTTCATATCTAAATGGTAGCTTAGCAGGTTGTTCCAAAAATATTTAATCTCTCAGATTCTGCATCCCAGGTAAGGCTGAAGGCAGTATGTTTTTAGGAATCAAGTGCTCTTCTCAACTGTGTTCCTGAAGCAGCAAATCAGATTGTTCCTAGGATGATACTCAGATGATGGCAGTGTCTGTGTATATAGTATACAATTCATTTTACCACTACCATTCTATGGAGGGAGGTTCTGGTGTCAGTGGAGGGGCAGTCTTGTCACTGCTCAGACCCCCTCTGGCCTTTATTATTTGCTGCCTGACAGCAGTCTTGAGACTGTGGTAAAAATGATTGATGCCAATAATAGGAGAAGGGATGGCAACTAGTTCATAAATATTAGATATCACACTTTCTCTCAGCAATCATGTATTCTTGCCAGTATCATCTTATGTTGATTTAAGGGAGAGTTTATTTGACTAACATGGCTGTTGGTTCCTCACTCACTACAGTGAGGCCCTATACTGGAAGATCTCTCTGGGAAGACAGCCAAGGGAACTATGCCCATGAAACGTGGGGAAGACCAGAGAGAGTGACCGACTGCAGTTATCGTAAAGCTGAACTTAACACAAAATGTTTTTGAGAAATTACGGTGTCCATTGTTCATTGTTTATCCCTGAGTCAATTAAATTTTATATGATGAGAAATAATAAATGTACAGCTTTCTTGACAGATTGCTGATTTGTGATTAATCTTATTATGAAACTATTATGACAAAACATGACACATCACAAATTACATTGCCTTCCTGTTTGTATAGCTATCTTGACAATGCAAATAATTTTATTAGCCTGAAAAAGTGCAATATTATATTTAGAAAATCAAGTAGCCAATTGAGGCTGGATTTGTACAGCCTCTGTTGTCTGAAGACAGATTTTTTTTTCTCCACAGCTTGTATTCAAATAATAAAGCTTAAATTGCTGAGCATAATTACCCAGCTTATGTTACTTTATCTGGAATTCCTCTATCTCACTATAAGCTGCTGTCTTGAGTTCCTATCCTATATTTTTTCATTAAATATCTGTATCAGTTACCACTCCCCATTTTCCCACCCTAAAACACTTTAGTAAGTTTTCCATGTCTGTCGTGCATACAAACAAAACCTACAGTGAGTGGTTTTAGGTCAACTGCAAAAACCTAAAGTATAAAACCAGACTTTGTACACAAGATAAATATATCTTTTATAAGTGACCTCTTTAAAATGTTGTGATAGAAAGAGCATACATGTTTCAAGCAGCACTTTCTCCAAGCTCAGGATCGGTGCCTTCCTACATAAAAGAAGTCTAGCAAGAGGGACAGGAGACCTGCGTCGATGGGCAAAGAGCTGCTGGGTAAACTTAATGAGAAAAAAAAGCGCACATATGTTAAGGTGGAAGAAGTGCCAGGCCACATGGGAACAATATAGGAACATTGTCAAGGAAAACAGAGCCCAGGTATAAGCAAGATAACCAAAAGAGAGGAGGACTTGCCACTCGTGGAGGAGGATTGGCTTAGGGATTATTTAGGGCTACGAAGATGATTAAGGGCCTGGAACATCTTCCCTATGAGCAAAGGCTGAGAGAGCTGGGCCTCTTCAGCCTTGAGAAGACTGAGAGGGGACCTGATTAATGTATATAAATATCTCAAGACAGGGAGTGAGGAGCATGGGGCCAGCCTCTTCTCAGAGGTAGCCAGCAATAGAACTAGAGGAAATGGCTGCAAATTGAGGCACCAAAAGTTCCACAGGAACTTGAGAAAGAATTTCTTAACAGTGAGGGTGACAGAGCACTGGAACAGGCTGCCCAGAGAGGTGGTGGAGTCTCCTTCTCTGGAGATCTTCCAAACCCTCTTGGACACCACCCTGTGCCACATGCTCTAGGAGACCCTGCGTGTGCAGGGGGGTTGGACTAAATAACCTCCAGAGGTCACTTCCAACCTTAAGCATTCTATGAATCTATGTTTCTATTTAGGCAAACTGGGCGCTCATAAATCTTTGGGCCCAGATGGGATGCACCCAAGAGTGCTGAGGGAACTGACGAGGGTTATTGCTGAACCACTCTCTATCATCTTAGATTGGTTGTGGAGAGCGGGGCAGGTACTGGAGGACTGGAAGAGAGCCAACATCACTCCAGTCTTCAAAAAGGGCAAGAGAGAGGAGCCAGGAAAATACAGGCCTGTCAGCCTCACTTCCATCCCTGGAAAGGTGATAGAGCAGCTCTTCCTAGAGACCCTCTGTAGCTATATCAAGGAAAAGAAGGTGGTCAGGACTAGTTACGGATTCACCAAGGGAAAGTTATGTTTGATGTATCCTTCTACGATGGGGTGACAGGCTGCCTGGATGATGGGAGAGCCGTGGATGTTGTGTACCTTGACTTCAGCAGGGCTTTCGACATAGTGTCCCACACCATCCTTATAGGAAAGCTCTGGAAGTGTGGATTGTACACGTGAACAGTGAGGTGGATCAAGAACTGGCTGGATGGCAGATGATAAATGGGGCCAAGTCTAGTTGGAGGTCTGTGGCCAGTGGTGTCCCCCAGGGGTCGGTACTAGGCCCAGTGCTGTTCAACTTGTTCATCAATGACTTGAATGAGGGCACAGAGTGCACTCTGAGCAAGTTTGTGGATGACACCAAACTGGGTGGAGTGGCCAACACTCCAGAGGGCTCTTCTGCCATCCAGAGGGACCTGGACAGGATAGAGAGTTGGACAGAAAGGAACTTTGTGAGCACCTGTTTAGACTGGAGAAGACCAAGAGGAGATCTTATCAATATGTATAACTCTTCTCAGTGGTGGCCAGTGACAGGAAAAGGGGTAACGGGCGTAAGTTGAAACACAGGAAGTTCCATTATCATGTGAGGAAGAACTTCTTTCCTGTGAGGGTGATGGAGCCCTGGAACAGGCTGCCCAGAGAGGCTCTGGACTCTCCTTGTCTGGAGATCTTCAAAACTCATCTGAATGCCACTCTGTGCCATGTGCTGTAAGACTCCCTGCTGGAGCATGGGGATTGGACTAGATGATATCTAGAGGTCCCTTTCAACCTTATCCATGCTATGATACTACAGGAAATTTAAGGAATGTTTTAGAACAGTGTGGAAATACACTTTTGGTTTAGTGTTTCACACAGGAGATCCTTCCTGTTAATTTGGCAATGTATATTTTGATATAAGAGGGTCAAGATTTGTATTCCAATACTATAACGTTTCAATTTAATACAGATCATTAAGAAACACTTTTCTTTTATTACTAGGGATTGCATTGAACCAGAAATAGTGTTTTTGAGAGAATCTTCATACCAGGTTAATTCATTGCCCTGTTTTCAGAATAGTTTTGTAAATTATAGGAGATGAAATTAAAATCACTCTTTCAAATTTAACAAGGGATTTAAAGCTAAATTCTCACCTGCCTAAGGTATACATTAGCAACTGGGGTATATTTTGGGAATAGCCTTCTTTATCTTGTATGTTTGGGTTTTTTTTGCAGATTGATCAGGACAGTCCAAAATATGGAAAAGCATTTACTTGTGCTTAACTGATATATTTACACAACTCCTTCATTTTTTTCCTGAATTTCTAAAAATGTTAATTTCAGGCAGGAGAGAATCATTCTTTCCTACCAGTTAAAAAATTTGTTGCCAGACCAACAGGGTTGGATCCCATGATGCTTAACATGACTTACTATGATTTATTTTCATTGATATTTCTATCTTTTTATTCTATTTTATTTGTAAATCTACAACTGAAGACTAGATCATAGGGACGATATTCGCATTACACCTAAAAACATTAAGTATATATTAGGTCAGTCTTCTGACCTAAAAGTGATAAATAACTACAGTAAGAAAAGAGAAACATTATATTGTCAAACTAATTATGAAGAATCTTCATGCAATAGGGTGAAGTGAGAGATATAAGCAATGAGGAAACAATGCCCTTTAATTAGGAACTGGAATATTTATCAATAAATTATGACAACTCTGATCTTTGATCATTCCAGCTAGATTTACAAGGACATGATGTAAGTGATAAGAAGGCAAAGGCAAAGGCAAAGGCAAAGGCAAAGGCAAAGGCAAAGGCAAAGGCAAAGGCAAAGGCAAAGGCAAAGGCAAAGGCAANAAGGCAAAGGCAAAGGCAAAGGCAAAGGCAAAGGCAAAGGCAAAGGCAAAGGCAAAGGCAAAGGCAAAGGCAAAGGCAAAGGCAAGGAAAAAAAGAGGAGAGGGAAAGGGAGAGGGAGAAGGAGAGGGAGAGGGGAGGCCTAACATCACAGGTAAGGAACATTGGTTATTCTAGCAGACAATAATTTTGTGGAAAACAGCTTATTATACTCTTAATGTTACTTTAAACACATTTTTTTGACTAACCTTGTAACTTAAGCTACAGGCTAGTATGGTTCTTAGCTTTCATAGCCTTTCTCAGTTTCTGTTTATCAAAAGTTTCAGTCGGACCTCAGACCTAAAGGGCATCCCTTTATTTTCTCCTTGTTAACACTTATTTCTTCTTAAGTTTCCAGATTTTTTTCATACATTCCCTTTACAAGATTATTCCCTACTGTATTTAACATTAGTATATCAAATACTCTAAATTAACCTCTTTGCTATTATTATTCTTTTTTTATTGTTGTTCTATGCCTAAAGCCATTTTCTCATAATTTTTAAACTCAATGTGGTTTTCTATCTTTTAAGATGAAGGGATAATGTAAAGAGATCTTGGCTTATTTTTCTGTTGTGTTTTCCTTGTTTCTTTCTTTGTTTTTCCCAGGGCATATAACCAAACTCATCATTTTTTATCTGAAACTTTTGCTGAAGTTCTGAGTTGAAGGAGAGTTAAAGATATGGATCTTGACATCCAACACAATAATGTATTTACATTTTATAGACAAGAACTAGCATAAAGATATGTCAGTACTTTGCATAACCAGCAAAACTGGAGATAGATGGAGATACATTTATGTTTCCAAAAGATCCTTAAACAAAGTCCAAAATAATAAGGAAGGTAAGCAGCCATGGAATGATCAGTAAATAACCTGCATTAATCAAAATATTAGCAGAACCATGGGAAAAGGTAGAAATAAGTATATTTCATGATGTGGTAGTAAGACAATATCAAGGCTGCTTTCAAAGGGAGAATAGTATATTTGATTATACCGATGTGTATCAACTGAGAAAGGAAATAATTGAACAGAGTGAAAGAGAGTATATGCTTCCTAGAGCTGTATCAGTTCCACAGAATGGTTTGTAGGCCAGACAACATGACTAAGCTTTCCAGTTGAACTTATACTAGATATTAACTCTGTTGCTTCAGTTTTTATCATGGCAGATTTATCCAGTGAGTTCCAAAAACACCTATGCTATTTATTTTATTTATAAGTGAAATGGAAGAGGAAGCAGACAGAGAGGTAGAATAATATTTTAACTTATTCAGAGGCGGTAGGGGCTAGGAAAGAAGAAACAAATTTAGAAACATTTAGGAAATCAACTTCTTTCTTGTTGAACAATGAAAAGAAATGCAAAAAAAATATATATACATATATTTGCTGTAAACTATATTGTCCAAGGAATCAAAATTGGCCAACATTTCGTAAAGAACAGAAACCTTAAAACACTAATGAAGGAAAGAGAATGGACATCACTTTGTACATAACACTTTTCAGAAATTACTTCTTCTGGTTCTTAACATGAGAAAAATATAAGTTCAAAGAGATTTGAAAAGTTGTGTCTTTATAGAAACTCATCTTTACAGTGTGTATTTTAGCCTTTTTGTTTAGGTATTGCCACTATTCTTGAGGTCAGAAACTTTCCAAACTTACTGTACATAAATTATGCAGTATAAGATTTTCATACACAGACACTGTGATGATAGCAATACCTTAAGAATGCATATTAACTCATATGCTTAAGGACTTACATGAAACTCTATTATTCATAAAAGGCTTGAGATGAAAGGCAGACTATTCTTCCTCTGCTACTCTCTCTATATTTTTCTCAGAAGGGGTGGTGTGGGCAACTTTTAGACAAGGAACTCTGCCAAATGAACCAGAGATTTGCTATAACATAGAAATTCACAAATTTAGAGATGCATTAGAGTTGAAAGCACACAATATCACTTTTGTCCTCACTCTTTTACTGAGTGCAAATGCTTTCATGTATTCATATATGTGCAGTCAGCATTTCCTTCCCCTTTCATTTTCCAGATTATTTTGTACTTCCGTCCCTTTAGAAAATACTTCTGTCTCAATATCATGATATTTTTGCTAATATAATCAATTTTATTTTTCTGCTTGCAGGCTCAGTGTTGTATTTATGGTTAACAGTACCATCTCTTCATTTTTTTTTTAATTTCTGTAACTGCATTCATTTATGAAGCCTCACAATATCCTTCCCTAAAATTTCCTATTGCCATTAACATGCAAAAGTTAAAAAAAAAGTTTTAAAACTGCAAGATATGCAAGATATCTCTACTTACTCTCAGTTATCTAGAATGTACAAAGTACATTAGATAGAAAAAAAAATGACATTTATAGTGAGACTGAAGAGACAGTAATGCAAAGCAAAGCATAATCATATAAGACTATATGGACCTATACAAAGCTAGAAAGAGTCAAACAAGGAGACAGTAAAATGATAATCACATATTCAGTAGCAATTACTCTGAGGTTGTGATATGTACACTGCAGCGTCAGCAGTTAGCATTTTCTGTTTGAAAATATGTAAAGATATTTCGTACTGCATGAGACGAATTCAATAAGCTGTCTGGTTCTGTATTTTTTGGAATATTCTTTTTGCATGTTCATAGTAAGTCTCTGTTCATAAATAATGTTGGATGCTAGCCATTAGATTTCTAACTACCTACTCTTCTATTTCTGTTAGTGGGTTGTTGGTTTTTTTGTTTTTTTGGTTTTTTTTTTTTGGTTTTTTTTTTGGTCTACAAAAGAAACACTCAATGCTGATAGTCAAAACTCACAGTTTTAGCCTTCCATCTTATGGTAGATGGGCAAAACTGCACAGCATAGAATAACATTTATTGGAAATCCACTTTATTTTTTCCCTACTTCAACTGCATTCTCAAGTTAGTCAGCTACACGTAGTGCATCAAACTGCCCGCTAAATCCAGTCAAAAGAATTTTGACATAGCATTTTCCACTGAAAATGCTGATTTCTTGGTGTCAAAACAATCAGTAGAATCTTCTGCATAGTTGTCTACATGTTTGTTACAAGACTCTCAGGATTTTAGGAACTAATAAGTTTTGTCTTATGTTTTGTCTTATGTGTTCATTTCTAGGAGAAGGGGCCTTGAGAACTGGAAGCAGTCAGGGCTTACAGGTTTCCTGTGCCAGCAACTCATTAGGCTGTCAAGCAGAGAGCTGGGCAAACAGGACAATTCATCATATTTATTTAGGGGAAAAAATTTAAAAAGTCAAAATTGATTAGTTTCATTTCTGGCAGTAAGATCTTACATATTTCCTAATATTGAAGATATTTCAAAATAGTAAGTTTTCGTTTGCATGAATAATGGTGTTTGAATATGGTTGTATTTTTAAATAGACAAAGAATTTCCCAAAAGTGTAAAATCCTGTTTTCATGCAGTCCTAGTTTCTCTGTTTCAGGCCAAACTTTCTCACTCAGATTATTTCCTTTGGAATGCTGTTATGGTGGGAAAAGGGTGAGAAGCAAACTATACACTGGCTCCATTTACATCTGTGCTCCCTTTCTCTAATCTCTGCTTTTGTGAGAGATGCAATAGAAATTGTATCTATTTTGGACGAGAGCAGAATAAGGCAGCATTGTTTTGGATTTCACAATGTGTATGATTTAGGAACGAAAGTCAACTGGTTTTGATTATAGCCAGTACCTATTTACATACTGAATAGGAAGAAGTTATATGGCAGTATTTGAGAATTCATATTCAACTTTTCTTTCTAAGCTATCTAGGCATTTTAATTTTTCTAAGAATTATCTCATGAGACCAGAGAGAACTGAATAAATTTTTCCACTACATAAACAATAACCCCAGAGCCACAGAAAAGACTGGTATGAGTGAACAGATTATTTCAGAACTTAAAATACCATATAGAAATTATGGATTCAAGGTGATATAAAAATGTTATTATGCTATTCATTGACTTGCCATGTTATATTACTTCAATTATATTACCATTATATTGTTGCAGTCATTTACTGAAATTATTTACTTGTTTAATTTCTTAAGGTAGAGACTTCAAAATACAGATATTGTGGGTATTGCACTAAAAGAAGAAGCCTTATTTATCCTATGGCAGCCACATGCATACACAAGAAAAGGTGAATTTTGTATGGGAAGCTGTACTTTCATCTGAAGCTGAAACCAACTTTCTGTACTACTTTCCGCATATCCGTATGTGCACAAATAGTATTCCAAATTATACGGTGTATCCTCAGGTACGTATAGCTCAGCTCAAGAATGCTTCCTGAAAATGGAAGTAAGCAGGGTCCAACAGCTATGACTCTCTGAAAAGGCAGAAGTTCAAAAATATGTCTGTAAGTTCAGTGATAGTATCACACTAACTTTCAAGTGTCACTAATATCACTGATTCTTTAAAAAGGGTTCCCGCACTGGGAAGTGATTCCTGATCTTGCTTGCTTGAATTTTCAAATCAGAATTCATGTATCTACCTACCATGTACATGTCACTGAACCTAGTGCACATAACTTTGATAATTCATGTCACACACAGTATTTGGGAAGCTAGTGTGACAAATATTTGTGTAATTTTATCTTCAAGCTCTTCATGCTTTACTTACTTTTTTTGGGACATCAGATCATTTTTAGCTGCGTACAGCTGCTTGGAAATAATTTGAAAATCTGATTCAGCTGGATATGCAATAGGTTCTGGAGAATTTTCAGGAGTTTTCAGGTAAGCAGTCTCAACTAAGCGTGACTTAGTCCAGGGTATAAAGCTGCACAAAGATGCTGCAGTCCAACACAGAATATCTGAAGCTGCTAGAGGAATGCTCAGAAAGTGCCCATAAACAGAAAGGGTTTCAGCTGTAAAAATATTATCTTACATGTCTCATGCATACTTAACAACAACACAAAAAAAGGCAAACAACCAAAAATCTATAAACAGTATTACAGGCCTACGCACATAGGCGTAGGAGATAAAAAGATTTAGGAGCATTTTTTCCCTCTGAGATGACTACTGTCTCAATCCTCATCAGTTAGGCAGGAAATGGTATCAGAGTATCTTGCTTATATCCTAGAGGTTATCATGTATTTTCTTCTCTGTTATTCTATAGTGAAGATAAGCTACTGAAAAGAACGCATTCTGATAGGATTTCCTAAAAGTGTCCTTCTGGACAAATCAGTAACACATTGTACACAAGAATACCAAAAAAGAAAGGAGTAATACTACATCCCAATTACGTCAGCAAAGCTTTCATAAAGATTCTCACTAGGTAACTGGATGTGAAAATCTTCCTACTGGAAAATCACAGCATTTGTATGAAATAAGAATATGTATTTGGCCATATAGTGTCAATATGTCAATACTTGACCTTTTCACTTAGTTCTCACTGACCTTTTCCAGTATTTCTGTTGCAGGTGTCAGTAGAACTCTTTTAATGCCCATGTGACAATTATCTAATCCTTCTTCTCTGCAAGATGGATGAATAAAATTATGAATGAGCTTGTAAAGAAAGCTCAACATCACAAGCATGCTATCTTTGCTGAGCACATGTGCTTTCTCCAGGCCAAATTCTGCTCCAACTCACTGTAAATCCAAAATAAAACCATTATCCATGCATAACTAAGAGCAAAAATTAAATATATTTGAGCTACCTATCCTATGCAGATCTTATTGCCTGTTCTTGTTTATTAGTTAAATTATTAGTTTAATAGTTAACAGAAAGAACACGTTTTCTAGAAGCTTCAATGAGTCAAAATTTGTAAGGTTTCTCAACAAGACAAATATTGTCTATATTTGCTTTACATTTCAAAGATACCACAGCTTCCCACTTTTGAGTGCTATAGAGAAAATCTAATGGCTTCCAGTGGGAAACAATATTCATTCCACTTTAAATGAAAAATGCCTTTGGTATTTGAATGTATTTATAAAACTGAATACATAGCTGTGCTTACTATTTCACAGTAAACCACTAAAGAATTATACTGAGGCACAAGATAAGTACAAACGCATGAAGTAATCTGGGTACATGAAATAAAAACAGCCAGAGGAAAACTAACAGTGTTACTAAGTAGCTCTTGTTTACCCCCTTTCAATTTTGGTTAAATGCACTGTTTGGATAACAGATCACCGTTTCTGAATTTTGATAAGCAATGATTTGGTAAAACTTGATGCACCACTTTGAGTTTATGTTTATTCTTCATTGGAAGATGCATTTATTTCATTTTTGATACAAAAATGCTGGATATTGAAGCTGAAAAATACTGCTTATTGATCATCCTGTTGCCTATAATTTTAGTACAGATTTAAGGCTACTTGAACACCACTAACCATGTTTACAAATTCTCAAGTTGTATTATTCATGAATATATAAACTTCTTGGCCGGTATCAAATCATTTCTCACAAATATGTTTATATTTTATATATATATATGTATATATGTGTGTATAATTGACATAGCATAAGATTCTCCTATGAATGCCTGTTCAATCTGTCCTTTTACTAAATCTCTTCTTCTATTTTATAACTTTTGTATAAACTAATATGGACAACAATGGCCATAAGAATGAGAGGATCACTGAAATTCAGCCAAGTCATGAGACATATTTAATGCTCATTTAGTCTAACTAATCAGCATTTAACAGAGCTCCCACACCTGCTCAGTCAGTTGTTAAATCATTTCTTGCTGTTGTCTAGAACTGTCCTTGTGAAAAAATGAAACAAAAATGAAATAAATGTATATGGCAAGGCAATACGATCAGCATGACCATATGGTCAGCTACACTTTCTGCATTCTCATAAGACTCCATTTGCTTCCATATCCTTCCAAAACAGGCATTTTGAAAAAGCATTTTTTTTTTTTTATCATACAAATCAAAAGGGAGATCTTAATTGACAAATGTATTATTAAATGAAAAGAATACTAAAGTCCAGCAAATTAAAATGCATCAATTCAATAGAGAGCATTTCTAGTTGGAATCTACAATAAATATTTCAGTAGATGTAAATATTTAGAGAAATAATGAGCTTGACACTTAACATCTAAGAATAAAATATGAATTTTAGCCAGAGAATAAGTATTATATACTGAATAAAGAAAAACTAACTACTACTGAATTAAGAATCCATTGAGGGAGATGATAGAATGTTCCTAAAGAAAACAGGCAGCCTGGAAGAATAAATACAAAATTTATGAAAAAGTAGATAAACATTATTTTTTTAATAAGCTGAGCAACGAATATTCAGATATTTTGAAAGTTTTTCACTAAAAGACTTTAATACCTTCAATTTTGATAATTGAAGGACATAAAATATTTAAAACATTTATTCATACTTTTACTAAAAATGCTGGTATTAATACAGCCCAGATATTTTTACTTAGCAGATTAATAAATTATGAAGTTTTTTTCTAATAAAATATAATAACAAAACCGCAACATTGATAAACCTGTTAAAATTATAAAACTAAGACTGGAGTCTTTAGAAATCTTCATTAATTTCACAAGAACAAAAAGTATTACGTGAGAAGTGCTACTAGAAAACGTTTTAATAAACTCTTACTAGCAATAAGGGAAATATAATTGTAATAATTGTAAATTGTAAATAATTGTAATTCCTTTATCTACTCAGTAAATTACAGTACTATCAGTCCATAATACTGAGAAAAACTATGCAATAATATAAGCAGGAGCAAAGAATTACCCCACCTCCATAAAACTGAAGTCATCACAAGCTGATGCTGAGTGTAATCAAAGAAGTTGAACCTGTGAGCCCAAGGGCGAAGATCTTCTAAAACCAAAATCACAGGCAATCTACTAGCAAGAGAGCTTTCCACCAAAAGCCTTAAGTGATGACATATAGATGAGGGTAAGAAATCCCTCATTAGCAGGTAAGCTAAGTATTTTAACCTATTCCATTGCAGTTTCAAACTCTCCAATACCACACACTGGTAAAGCCAAAAGATCAGCAGTCAATTCCTTCTGCCATACAGCAATTATTAGCAGCCTGTTCCAACCTTCTCCTAAACATTAGTACATGTGCAGGCTCAGAAGAGGGGGGAGGAAAAAAGAGCTATGAATCCTAAAATTCATCTAATGTTTTTCGAACAGTAGAAATAAAAGGTGAACTAAATCTGGAATGTTAGTGTGCAACACTAAACACTGTGGGGAATATTCTGTGCTTGCATGTGAAAGGTAGAGCTTTGTAGTTTTCATTTTCTATATGCCCCTGACTTCCTTTAATATCTTACATAATTGTATCTTCTTTATATTTTAAAACAAAGTCTTAAAAAGGAAAAAAAAGGAAAAAAAGGAAAAAAAAAAAGTTTATTACTGAAAATGGACTGCCTAAGAGCAGTATGACTTTATAGAAAACACTGAATAGGTTGATATGAAAAGAGAACTACATTTAATGAAAAGTAGGAAAGAGATAGAGGTAAAAAATGGCAGGGAGGAACAGAAATAGAAAAGGAGATATCTTCAATATATTCTGTAGCAAAGGAAAGTAGAACAGGTTATTATAGGGCAAATTTAGGCATCTACTCTGGATCGAGATTGCCTTCATGAGATTTCCTTAAAGTTCAGGTACACAAATAAAAGTGATAACCATAAGCCACTAAATGCAAGCCATCTTTCAACATTCTCTTTGCACTAACCACTGAAGTCCTCTTCCCAAAAGTCTTTCGTTTTTCCCTAGAGATCTATGTTTAATGTGTTAATTCAACCTTTGATTTGACCACAAGTTTTGTTTTGTTTTTCACTGATGCTTTTCTCACTCTTTGTTAATGCTCAGTTTCTTTTTGTTTGAGAACATGTGTCCCTTTTACAATTCGGTGTTAAAAAATGACTAATGAGTGTTTGCTGTTCAGGAATGAGTTAACTGAAAGGGATTTTTTTTTTTTCCAAACTGTTTTAGAAGCCTTTTACTTTCTTCTTAACATGAGTACTTTCCATTTTCACCTTTTCTTTAAAGCCTCGAAGTACTGGTTTGCATTATCCTGCAATTTTGCATCAACTTCCAATTTTGGAATCTGTTCCTACTTGCATTTCATTTTTTCTTGATATTTAATAGGAAAACTTTTTTTTAACATATATGCATACACAGTCAACAGAGATTAAACTTTAGTTTATCAGACATTCTAATTAATTGAATCCTACTAAAAATATATGTGCTGCCCAATCTCACTTTTTTGGCAAAATTTATGTTAATATACTGCTTATTCAACATTATTTATACCCGTAATTACCATGTTACCAAAATGATTGATAAAAAAAAAAGACCGTGAGTAAAAAAAAAAAAAA
>PTEX01000145.1:0-41564 GCA_003342815.1 Eudromia elegans | reverse complement strand
TAGAGCCACTGAAAAAATATGATACAAACATTACCATTACAATTATTTTTTCATTCAAAAAAGATTCAGGGAGATGAACAGACAGAGGTAGACTTCCTACAGTTTGAAATTCAGTGGTATTTTTTTTCTTGTTTTAAGCAGCTAAACAGTCTCTCCTCTAGTTACCTCATTTAAAACTGTGCTTCAGTCAAATAAAAGAAACGAGTTCTTGACCAGAGTTCAAATTTCAAGACCTCCAGCTATTACTAGTAGCAGTATCTTTTTGTGCAATGTACTTATTTGTCTTCACTGCAGTTCTGAACCATGCAGCACTACCGGGCACACCCTCAGCTTCCTCATGAAAGTAATTCATTCTGAAGCTCTTGGCTTCAGAAAAGGTTGAATGAGGTGCTTTTGCGCTGCTAAGTCTGACAAACCAGGCTAGTGCCATAGATTTCCTGAGTTATGGCAAAGATTTCTCATCACACTGTTGCTGGAGAAAAAGCCATCAGCCAACAAGGAAATCCCCATTACCCTGACATGAAGTAGGTGCTTAGACTTTCAGTTTTACCTCCTCATTTCAGCTACCAAAGACTGGTTGTTACTGAATCACGTAAACATTTATCCCCTGATCAACCAGGCACCTAAAGACCTTCACCCTTCCTCATGCTTGGAGGTAGCAGGAGAGTCAGAAGGCCAGAATGACAGGCAGAGCAGAGCAGTGCACATGAACAGGAGCAGTAGGAAAGAAATAACAAGAACTTAGAAGCCACAGTGGGTCACTCCAAGGGGCTAGGCTGGGACTTACATGAGCAAGAGGACATTCACAGACTACTAACAGAAGGCAGAAATTGTATTCTGAGCCTGTTTTCTATTCTTGAGAAGAATCCCATAGAAATTTTAGCAAAATTGTGTTACTTAAGTATTGGAAATACGCATATGCTGAATATGTGAATAAGGTTCAAATAATTAGCTTATTTTTGCCCCAAAATGTTGGCAAGTAGCTCATTACAAGCTAAAATTTCAGACTCTGAAAGTGCTGAAGTGCAGAGTATTTTTGAATGGTAGGTTTATGAAAACTGCTGTGAACAGAATTCTTTCTTATTTGCCCCTTTACTAAGTGATAGCAATAAGAAAAAGAAAACAGACTCCTAATTATATAATATTACTTGTGCTCTTGAATTTTTTATTTGCCTCTAGTGGCTGGGGAAGTAGAATATTCCAGGCCTTTGTGAGATTTATTCTTTCAATGTTTTGTTTGCAACTGGGCCTATGGACAGAATTCCTACAAAACTCTAAAAAATCTTTTCTGTGTGAGATTTCCATCAGAAATTTAATTTATCTGGATGAGAAATTGGGTATTCATCTGAACTCTAAACTTTTTGAGGTTATTATTATTTTTAGAGAATCATTTTTTGAGAACATCACAAGCATGTTTTTATTAAGTTTTTGTTTTCTATTGTTTGTACTTTTTTCCATAATCTGTATGAAAAAAGAAATAAAACCCCTCTTGGAATAAACTGTTACATTGAACTCAGTAATTATGTCAGAATTTGCTTGACATATAGCTCATTTTTTAAATTATTTAGAAAGACTTGAGCCTTTATTTTCATAGGAAAAGAGATCCCCCTTAACTTATCTTCAAACATTGGCAGACAAAAGAACCAAATAATTCTAGTAAGTATTGTCATTTAAGTATCACTATAGGAACAAGCACATTCTTCTTCCAATAAGGTGAATCTGAATGAGTTTTTTCCCAATTCTTTACTATGTTCAAAAATTCAATTTTCTTTATCCACTTAAAAACATTTTAATTGAAATAAGTACAAGTTGTAATTTTCTTTTAGGCTACTCAGCCAGCCATAGAATGTCTTCTCAAAGTAATTAACACCAACTTTTTATTGCTATTCTAGACTATATATTTCTACAATACATGCATTTATCTAGACTTTAATGTATCTGTATGTATACGTAGGCATCTATTCCTTTTCTCCCTCTGTATTTTAAACAACAATTTCACAATGAGGAGAATAGAAATGAGCTTACTGAGATGATTAAGGGAAATATAGTCTTTTTTCTTGACTTCACTATCTGGCTGCAGTATAGCATGCAGACTCCTTGTCACACAATACAGTAGCAACCATACAGCTGTACAATGTCCTATTTCTTCTCCCATCCACATCAGAGCTGATTTGGTAGGACATGTCAGTTGTCAATGTCAGAAGTAGCCACTGGTGAGCTGACTTTCCCGAGTCATTTTAGATAACAAATTTAATTTTGTTCAAATTCTGACAAAGCTAATGTTGGTGAGGTTTAGCTCAGGAGATTGCTTAGTCCTTATTTCTCCTTCCTTATTGAATTAATGTATGATACAATTGACTAGAAAAAAGTTTTTTGGGTTATTAGCATGATTTATCTCTCAAACTTTCCAAAAGTAAAAGTACAGTATAGAAGAGACAATCAATGGGTTTCTACATTCAGCTGCTTACCCAAAGAATCTCTAAGTATCTTTAACATCCTTTCCTGATCTTGTCCCAGAATTGCATTACTGCAAGCTGGTATATATCCAAATCCACCCTAAAAACTGTGAGGATCAGTAACCTGGAAGATCAGCAACTGTATTCTCTAAGGGACCTCATGGAAAAAGTATGCTCAGAGCATAGCTAACATAAATCAGAATATGCAGTGGATCCATACTGGATAAAACATAAACATCATCTACATAGCAGCATTTTATTTACAGCTGTCATACTCACCCTGAAACAAGAAACACAAGTTTTGGTGTCTTTTCAGCTTTAGGGACTGAAACTCAGACCTTTACTTTTGGAATATCTTAAACAAATTGAAATAGGCTAGTTGTCTGTAGTGGGGTATGCTGCTTGCTCTCCATCCTTCTTCAGGTGAAGTGAGATCATGCAAGGCTCATAATATCAAAGGGAGCTCTAAAGGAAAAACACTGCCTTTGTGACATAACACTTTTAGGTGAAAATCCTGTGTTCTGCTTTTGGAAAGGTTTCTGTAACTCTCACAAAGAAAAAGGCAACTGTTGGGCACTGACAGAACAGGCAGACAGCCCCATCAACGCCACCTTTTCTTTGTATTAAGAAGACTAAAAACTACATTTCTAGAGAATTCCAGTCACAAGATTATACCTGAAGACACAAGTTCAAGTTCAACCAATTTCTCAGATAAAGCCCTTAAAGAATGACCATATTTCATAAAAGAAAACTGTGTTTGACCCAGTTCAGTGAAAAGGATTTGTCTTCTAAATGGCCAGGTATTTCCTTGAGTCAAGTGCCAACAGGATAGAGATGACCTGAAGAAGAAATAAGCAACTAGACTTTGCATTTCTTAAAAATTAACCTTGAATGTTCAAAAAATCCTTTGCAGGCTAGAATTTTGGCTGAACACCACACATCCACTATTTCAGCATTGTTGTATCCATCATCTTACTTATGTCTTATGTCAATTTACATCACACACAAAAAAAAAAAAGATGTAAAAGCAAATCAATCAAACAACAAACCAAAACAGTACTTTGATAAACAAACTCTCTCTATATCACCATTAAGAAAGGTTTTGCAGATTACATTATGACCTCACCACCTGTGCAACATCATTATCTGCAAATGGTGTGAATTACATTATCTGCAAATGAGACACCTGTACTAATGTACTATTTGTCAGCATGTAGATGTAAGACATAATACTACAAATTTAGTTCTGAAGGTTTTGGGATTTGGCAGAGGAGGTTGGACTTGAAGAGGACATAAAAACAAATACTTAAGATATTCAATAGTCCAGATCTTGCGGGAATTTTAGATTCAATTTCTACAACTGTTTGACAGCTATTAGGTGGTCTAAAGAAGTATTTCTCCCCAAGTAGCCTTAGGAATCATTGCATTTTGTGATTTCAGACACCAATTTGGATCTGTGTCTATCATTAAGTTCTACTAGTGGAAAGTTATTTAGAAAATAAAATGAGTTATTAAGAGCATTTTAGAGCAGTGACAGGGGAATTAGCTTTAATTCAAACAATTTTTAGACTCTTGACTAGAAAAACTCAGTTTAAACAGTTTGTTTATAATCTGCATCTGAGCTGATAAAATGGTACCTCTTTTCTACTGAAGCTCTTGAAAATCTTAGAATAAAGTGCAAGCTGCAATTTATTAAAGTTGACTTTCAAGAAATTTCATCTCCTATCTGATTTTCTTTTCCTAAGTAAACGTAATGAAAGTTGCAAGAGACCTACTGCAACGGAATATAATTCTGAAACAGAGCTAGACAAGGTTAATTAATGCCTGTCATAATCATTCTCTTTTTCCAAACTGACTGTGAAGCAATGGTAATGTTCACTGGAAAAAACGCTAGTTTCAGTTATTCTTGAAAAGTTTCAATAAGCAGTTTTCAATGATGCATTATTTTTGAATGAATAGCTGTGTTTCATATTGAGCCATCCAAAATCTTTGTTAACTGCTCTGCTCTTTGATAGATGATTGAAACATTTTAAACAAGAGAATAACAACCAGTAAGTGATATGTTTCATCAGTATGAGTTTTCGGAGAAACAAATACTTCAAGTGTAATCTGATACATCTTCACAATCTGTAAACATTTTTGCACTTCTCTGCATACTCTTAGAAGAGTAGCAAATATATGAGATATATATATGGTATCATTCATATCAAAGTCTGAAGAATTCAGTATATTTATTAACAGCAATATGCTCAGCAGTTTCTACTATTGCTTTGCTTCTTGTGAAGGCAAAGAATTATATGGATCTAATATTAACAGTGAAGAAAAAGCATTAGTTCAGTTCTTTGCCTAGCAAATATAGCAACTGTACTAAAGTGGACTTAAAGATCTCAGCGTCCAGTCTCACCTTTGCCCTTTAAACACTCCAGCATTAAGTCAAAGGCAATTCAAATAAATGAGAGTCTTTTACCATTTTTCTAGGTCTTTCAAACAATTTTTAACATACATATAACAAAAAATCATCCTCACAATAGAAAATTTTCATTCTAAATACTAGATCCAAACAGACATAAGGAATACAACATTAAGATAACTATAATTAATGTGAAAATCTCTGGCCAAGAAATACTAAATGTCTTGTCATTGTCAAGTATGTGGAATGTAGATATGAAATTTTATGACTGATTTCATAAAATAATCATATTCCAAATTTTTATGGATAATCAGAGAAAGTTAATGAAAGCATTTCAGAGAAAAATGGTCTAGTAGTGATTGGTTTTGCTGCAAAAGTAGGCATAGAGTTTGATACCTTAAAAGAAGAGAAGAAGAAATAGGTGGTTAACCTTGATGTTTGTTTTTGATGTAAACTGGTTTGCAATAAATAATACACAAAAGCATGCTATTGATCTGAGAATCATGTTTTAAATTGGTTTAAATGAAAGGAAGATCATTGATCATCCAGAATCTTTTCTGTCCTACTGAATATTATCACACTATTAACAACAGCACAATGAATGTAGCTAAGAAACATAGAAAAAAAATAGCCTTTTTCCTGCAATAGTACAATTTCTATCATAGAGATTTCTCACACAGAGATTTGAAATGGTAAGTTGCATAAAATCAAATCTATTTATGAGTCTTTTTGTTTTTTCAATTATTTCCAATTGTGTATTACAGAAAGAATCATGTTATCATAGAATGAATAACATTGATAACATGATGTAACATTTTTAATAGAAAGGGAGACGTTTTCTATTAATTTAAGCAGTGTGAACATTTAACAGAATATAGGCTAAACCAAATAATTGCACAGAAACAAAATACACTCTTCTCATAAATATGATAGTTTAAAACAAATAAATCCAGTTTTGATACTTCTTCCTTAAGGGCTTTTTTTGTATGTTAAAACATATTATGTTCTTGCATCATATTATGTGTGTAGGATAATGTGAGTGCTTGTTGAGCGCAGATTAGCTGGTTTACTTTATGTGATGTAAAAATAATTCTTCACTAAAAAAATGTCCAAAATTATTTTTTGGCATATGAACATATACTTTCCGGGTTTTTTTGGAAGATTTCATTTGGCAGAAATCACAAAGTCTCTACTTGCAACACCTTGCTATATTTAACATGAGTACCAACATAGGTGGCATTACTTGCAATCAAAAGCTGAGCATAGTTAGGTTAGTTTGCATTGACTAACATCATGTGGAAACTCATCTAGAAATATACATTAAAAAGTAATTCAGCTTGTTGTATTTTGACGGGACTATTAAACATTGAATTAGTTAGAAGTTGTATTTAAGTGTGAATGGTTTCTGCAATGATCTTTTATGTGTTATTAGATGAGGAATACTTTTTCTTCCATGACTACAATGATACCACGATTTCATCCATAATTATTTTTTTCATCCCTGTAACTTTTGCAAAGCACTACATCTGAAGTGAAGCTCCCCTTCAAAGTGATGTGAAAAATGAAATTAGGCTGTTTGGCAATTTCCACATCAGACGTTTCATTTACAGAAATAAGCCATACTTTTATCCACCAGTCTGTCATAATCAGGAAAAAAAAAAATAACACTATCCTCAGGGGAAAATCAGACATCTACTATCTTCTTTGGCTTTTTTGTTTCACAGCTGTCCAGTAAATTTATGAAATAAACTTAGTAAACCTGTCTTTTTCAAAAATCTGGTGGTCTCTAAACCCCAAAGAGTTGTGAGCTAATTATTCATGTTTTTTGGAGAAAGAAAAATAATCCAGATATGCTTGGAGACTTACAATTCACAGAAATTATTTACAAAAGAGATATGTCTTTTGATGTTTTTCAGTAAGGAAGAGAAATTGAGTGGACTGGTAGAGCTTTGAGCATCGATAGATCTCTTGCTATTAATTTGCATTTAGTTGTGACAGTATTGACATTTTTATTAAAGTATAATAGAAGCATAATAAAACATTAACATCCCTGACACTTGGATAACAGAACAGCACTAAATGTACCTAAACTGAAAATACCTTAGCTATTATTTCAGCCTAAATATGTATGGTAATAGAACCCTAGCTAAGGCAAAACAAAACCAGAGTAATCCAATGCCTTTCTGAAATTCACCTTACCACTTAGGATTTGTTATAGTTCTTTTTCTTACTCTTTCTTCTCTGTGTGCAGAAAATCTCGCAATCAAGAACTGAACATCCAAAAGGAGACAGAGGAGTCCTAAACACTTTATTCAAAAAAAAAAGGGGGGGGGAGGGGTGTTGGGTGAGTGGGTGGATGGGTGGGTGGGTGGGAAGGAGAGAGTCCACCAGGCTCCCTGTGGAGTCTCTCAAAGTGCTGGAGGTCCCAGCCTCCCTTTTATCCTACTTTCCAGGCCGAGGTTGGCCTTCTCCTTTTCCCCATAGGCCAAGGTACTCAGGAGTTACAAGCTTCCTGCCCGCCTACACCAAACTCCTGCTTCCTGCCTTCTCACCTGAGGTCACCTGATTCCTTTGTCCCCCTCACTCCTGGCTTGGCTCAGGCTCCCCTCTGCATTTTTTCCTTTGTCCCATTTGTCAGGGAGACTGTGGGGGAACTCCCTTATTTGTAAAGACATGAACTTGTGTGTTCCGCTCATCTGAGATTACGTGGGATAAAGATCTGAAGAACAGCAGACCTAAAATGACTATGACTGCACTGAGTTGAGTTAAGGACTTTTCTAAGATAGCATTCTGCATCCAACAATTGCTAACACAGCATACATAGTGAAAGAGAAAAGAAAAAATGACACCTCCCCTAAAAAAAGAACACAAACTCACAAAATCCCACACATATAAGCATATCAGAACACACCCTAACTTAGACACTTTACGGTTCATGGATTCCTGAACCAAAATGTAAATTGATCTTGATAAATACATCCTTAGTATACGACTTGGAGGCACTGGACTTTCTGAGAGTTAAATTTGAAAGTTCAGGCTAATTGTGTGGGTGTCTCTTCCTAGCATGAGAACAATATCAATTTTATCTAGGGTGGTGCAATTGTCCATTCAAAAGAATATATGTTTAAAATTATAATATCTCTAACCTACACATTAAACCCTAAGTAGACAATTACAGAAGAGGACTCCAAACAAAGGAAATTTCTATGAAACAGAAATAAATTCCAAAGCCTACCTATAAAGTTGTTGGTATAACTATGACTGTAAATGACAAATATTTGTTTACAGATCTACACAATAGTGAGAATGTATTTTCCTCACAAACTGAGCACATGATCTGAAAAACATTTAGACTGTGATGCCTTTCTTAGTTTACTAAAAACTATGTTTGTATTATCATTGAAATTCTTGCCATTAACAATATCTATGAATCAAATTTTGACATCAGTGCATTTATTTTGAAATTATCATCATGTGAACTCAAAAGAAAAACAAAAACAAAAACAGAAAAGGAGTTTAGTGGCTGTATATGTTCTTCTCTATCTTTCCATGTAATGGCTAGATTTGTGAAGGAATTAAGAGTGTGGCTATTTCAGATTGGCCCAGCAGGGCATCATGAGAGCATTTTCTATCTATAAAAGCAGTTTCTTGAAGCATGATTTTTGAAGAGGTTAAAAGATAAAATGGCCTGAGTGATTAAAGATAAAACTACTACAGGCACTGCAGTATTGTGGAAGATCAGGAGATCTCAGGTATGATACAGAACAGCTGTGAGCATCTACAGATCTCTTTGCTTTTAATTCATCTTCTAGCAGATTAATGTGTCATATAAATATTACAGTCATGTTTATGAACTTCTCCACTTCTTTCATATGAGACAATGATTGTTAAGTCTCATTTCCGACAAAATCTTCCAAAGCTTATGAGCTTCCTCCTCCTCAAAGACAGGATTAGCTAAACCACTGTCGTTGCTATCAAATATGCCTATACAGCATTAGCAATAGTCCAGTAGTAAGGTATGGGAGAACTATGATTTTTTTTTTAAATGGTGGTAATAAAGTGGCTGCTGCATAGCAAATACATGCCTGTCTTATGTACTGTTCCATCATGACTCTTTTTTTTTTTATATATATAAGACTGGAGAAGTGACATAAACTGCTCACTACCTTTCAGAGAGCAGGATAGATTTTCCAAGCAATTTATTCTTCAGATTTGCACTTTTCTTCCTCTTTGAGGGACTTCTATGCATCTCAAGGCTGTAAACATGTTTCCTCTTGATTTTCTTCTTTATTTCCTCTAAACAATTCCTGTCCTTTCATTTTTCCTCAGAGTTCATGTTTCCTTGACTTGATATCATCCTTCTGCTTTCCAATAGTCTTTCTTGAATAGTTCCTCATAGAAACTCAAAACTGCATACAGCCCATCTTCTGTGTTTCTCTTCAATTTATCTGTTGCCCAGAAAAGAAATCTTATGTGAAATCATGACTTTGTTTCTAATGTCTAACATTTAAAACATTAGCATAGGAACTTCTGCTTTGAGATATATTCACAGTTACATTTTGTATAATGACAAGAAATTCTTTTCTCTATTCAGTTTTATTCTAGCACATATATTTAACCCATTTGTTCCATGTATTCTCCTAAACATCAGTATTAATGGCTTTAAACAATCCATTTAGAGCAGAAAGCTTGTGGTCAGCCACTCCTAAGGAATGGTGGTTTGACAAGTGACCCTGAATTTCTTCCAGTAATGTGTGTAGGAAAAAAGGACTGGCCCTAGCCCAGCTGTCAGGCTTTGATTCAGGAACCAAGACTTTACAAGGCAGGAGTTATCTATCAAAAAGGCAGCCCCACACTCAGGGAAATATATCCGATCTAAACCTGATAGACTGTGAAATCAAAGGTTGTGAATGGCTACCCGAGGGAAGCCAAATACATTTCTATGGTGTTACAGTACAAATGGTATTGGTAATGGATTGTGGCAGGACAAAGGGCAGCTGAATTAAATATCAAGATCTAACACATGTTAGCAATATCTGACCAATGAAGTTTAAGATGGCATGCTGACATTATAAAAATTATCCCTATAATTCTGCTGTATTAAGTTACTATCATTTTATTTTATCTTCATCTCATCAATTTATTTGTTAGAAAGTGTTCATCAAAAAAAAAAAAAATCCCCCCCCCCAAAAAAAAGTATCTTCCATTCAGTGATGTCTTAAAACCATGGAGTGAATTGAAAGATCATATTATTTAGCAACTGTAAAATTACTATTCACTATTTCCAGTATGGAAAATAGAAGGTAGTAGGATATAATAGTTATATGATTATTAATCTGTCACGGGTCCCGGCGGCAAAGCCCAGGCTCCGTCGCCAGCGGCCGCAGAATGGCGTTGCAGCCGCCTCCGTTAGCCGGCCGTGACAAAAGCCAGCCCCCGCTGGTGATGGATCCCAGTGGGGAGATGTGGGGCGCCACATGCCAGCAGCTCCAGCGGTGATCGGCTCTCCGTAGCCTAGGCTCCTAGATACGAACCGGAGTTGTGGTCCTTAGGCCCCCGACACCCACACACGCACAAGCACGCACCACACGTATCACATTCAATAAGGAGAGCACACTCGGGGATCCAACGACTGACAACCGTTTATTGAGGGGCTAAACAGGGAATATATACACTTTGGGTGTACATGCGGGGGAGAATGATTGGATGAGGGTTGGCCACCCCTCATCCTCTCATTGGACCCCGCATGATCCCTGCTCCTGCTGACCCTCTGATTGGGGGTCCCAGCTCAGGGCGGGAGAATCCTGGAACTGCAGACTGTCTTGACATAACTGCAGGCCGTGCTGATTCTGCAAGGCCACCAAGATGTTGCAAACAAAGAGGCTAAGACACAGAACAAAGAGGCAAAGCCTCTGAAAACAAAGAGGTAAAGACACTGAGGACAAAGTAGCAAGGAGCTTAAACTGTTGCATCTACAAGGACACTTCAACAAAGAAGTAAAGAGCTCAAACTGTAGAGCAAGCAGGAAAACAGGATCTCTAAGCATGGGAATGAATGAGCTCAACAGGACTGAGCAACCTGAGGAGCGGTGGAGGGACTCACCGGTCCCTGCCGCCCCATCAACTACAAACACATATACATTAAGGGGAAATATGGAGGTTAACCAAACCCTGCTCTTATTTGAGCATCAACAAGGGGATAAGGAGCCGTGCTCCCCAACATTAATCAACCTTTTTAATGTTAACTTTAGAGATCTGAATTCAGAAGTACATGAATTTATATTTCATGTTAAAATTAAGTGAAATTTAAAATGATTTTACACTTTTTTTTTTCCTTTATATTTGTTAAGTGTATCCAAACCATATTCACTTATTTAGAGATCACAAACTACAAATTTGAAAACAATTCACTAGGCTAAATGTCATAGAATCATAGAATACTTAAGGTTGGATGGGGCCTCTAGAGGTCACCTAGTCCAACCCCCCTGCACACGCAGGGTCTCCTAGAGCCCATGGCACAGGATTGCATCCAAGCAAGTTTTGAAGATCTCCAGAGAAGGAGACTCCACAACCTCTCTGGGCAACCTGTTGCAGTGCTCTGTCACCGTCACTGTTAAGAAATTCTTTCTTAAGTTCCTGTGGCACTTTTGATGCCTCAATTTGTGGCTTTTTCCTCTAGTCCTGTCGCTGGCCACCACTGAGAAGAGGTCAGCCCCATCCTCCTCGCTCCTTTCCTTGAGGGACTTATATCAGGTCCCATCTTAGCCTTCTCTTCTTCAGGCTGAACAGGCCCAGCATTCTTAGCATTTGATCATGGGGCAAAGCAAAGAAAAACTTTTTATTCTTGTATTCCACCTTTTCATTCTTGTTAAACTGACAATAAACACCTGATAAATACATGGAAATACTTCTGCATAGGAGAGATTTCTCAAGTTCTCTCATCTAACACTTAGTGAAGTTGGCAGCTGTTAAGGTTTGTAAGTGCTTATGTATTCATGACATTTTCAGAAACCTAATACCATTTACACATATATGCCATAATTACACATATATGCTTTTTCCAAACTATTCAGTAATAAAAGGTATCTTTGTGTTTTGAAGGCGAATGAGGACATGTTTTAATGTGACTAGAAGTACGGAAATGAGTTACTGGAGTGTTCATATTCCAATTCTTGTTTGATAGCTTAGGATCTTATTTACTTCAAATCAATTATGTTGAAATATTGACAAGTTTTATTTTTTCACTGTTATTGTATTAATTGTAATTGAATATTGTCATATAATAAGCAGAATTTTATGAGTAAATACAGTCATAAGGACACTTTTAAAAATATATTTCTCTAGAACAGTAAATGCGAAGATTTCAATTTAATTAGAACCTGTGATAGTGGTAGTAGGAATGTTAATGCAGAAATAATATATAATATTCTTCCTATATAGTATCTTAGAGAAGCTTAACATATTAATGGATGATTGGGCTTCTACAGCATATATTTCATGCAGTAAAGCATTGTTAATATGCAAAATCACTACTAGAAAATTACCTCTGTAGGGGTGGAATAGAAGCTCTTACAACAATGTCAATATAAGAACCATTATTGTTCCTTTTTTTTTTTCTTTTTAATACTATTATTTAAAATCAATTTTATAAAATTAAAACACTATTAGGAGATGCATGATATGAAAATTCCTGAAAGAGATTTGGTTGTGTTTTCATTAAAGAAAATAGTAATATTTTAATGATCCTTTCTATCTATAGTCATCTTTGCAAAATCTAGTCCTTCACCTGTCATAGACCATGCACAAACTTTTCATAAATGTTTGCCCATCTTCCTTCCATGGTATCCTTATTTTCTTAAAATATTTGTCTTACTGAAAAAAATTGTTGAGATTGCTAGACATGGTGGAATATTATTATGAAACAGTTCTGCTATGGCATTCATATTTTGAAAATAAACCTAATTGAGATGAAAGGAAAAATGAAGAAAATGTACAGAAAATATGTCAAAGACTGAATGCACTCAAAAATATCCCTAGGAAAATAGCTAGAGAGAGTTAATAATACACTCCTAATCACAAATTATAGGAGTTATTCCTAAATAATACAGCCAGATTACATTTTAAGAAATGAAGGTTTGATTGAGTTGAAACTAAAAAGCTGATTTTTAATCATGCTATTATTATTTCTTCTGTCCTAAGGATGTTGAACTTGTTTCCAAAATAAAAACTATTGCAGGATGTTAATGAAGACAGGTGATGAATAGTTCTTGTGAAACAGAGAGCGTGAAAAGCCTGAACAAAGACATAATCGTAATGACATAAAATGTATCGAGGTTATTGAATGCATTTCAAGATTCTAGTTATCCTTTACAAGCTGTGCACTTGAAAAATTTAAATCACCACAATTGCTTTTCAATAAATAATACCTTTATTTAAAATCAGTACAGTACAAGCTAATTCAGTGATCAATTTGAAAACAAAATACAAGTTTTATACAACCCATTTATTTTATTTTTTTGAGACTCTGACTTTATTATTCTAGAATAGGATTGTTGAAGGATCCATTTTCAATCCAGAACAGCAAACTTTTGGTGGAAAAGGCACTTGTATACTTTTTGAGGTGAAAAAATAAATTTATAAATGTTAATGTCATAGATAGTCTTTCTGATTAAACATGTGTTTTTCATAGTACTAGAAAGTGTGACATGAGACTGCTATCCTGTTAACATAAAACAGCTTTTTTGACTACATGGTGGCACAGAATGACAACAAATGTAAATTTTTAAGGTAATTTTAGATAAATAATGCTCTGGTATAATCTTAGATTATTTCCTCCCATTTTTTAATACTGAAATTCATTAGTGGAGAAGCCACTTTAGAATGCTGTTATTGGAGCAAATATCCAAAGTCTATTCAAAATATCCAAATTTACATTGTATATTAAATAATTTGTAAGTTAATAAAGCAGAGTTAATGATTAATTTTATTATTTATGCCATCATGGGCTGTTTGGAGACAGATCCCTGTTTTTGTGTTGTATTACTATCATTCATGGACATATGACTCTGGTCCTATATTACACTCAGCTACAAGAAATTAGATTTCAGCCATCAAGGCATTGATATGCCTGGCCTTGAAATATGTTTCTGGGAATCACCACTGTCCAGACACAGCACTTCTGGGAATCAAATGGCAAAGCAGCAGGTCATATAGGTACATATGGAGAGGGGAAAAGTACATATCCAGAGCAATGAAAGTTTCTTCCTTGCTTGCATGCAGGAAATAAGATGCTGGCAAATAAGCACATGCAGCATATTCTCAAGCTTGTTGTGAAGTATAGATAAGCCAATCTCTAAACTAATGTAATGATAATTTTACATCATCAAGAGAAAATACAGCATTATACCTATTTTAAATGAGGATGCCAAAGTCTTACAAGTCCATGACCGTAGAGAGGAAGGATGCACACACATTGCCTGTTTCTAATAATTAGCATGTCTGACTGTTTGCATAGGGGTATTTTTCTTTGGTTATTACAAAATCATATGTCGTATCCAAACATACACGATAAAAATGCTTTCAGCTTTAACAGCAATACTAAGGACATATCCATGTACTATTTTGGATGAGGAAGACATTAAGATTAATTTTCCTGTGATCAGAGTTGCTTCTGCTCCTCTCTGTATTCATTTTATGTAATTTCGGTTCAATACTTTGTCCTTCCAAAATTTCTGAAGATTTATCTTATTCTATTCTCCTGTGTGATTATTCCTAACATTAGTATTTGGCATAATAAACTTCATATATTCTTTTTTTGTGTTATGTTAAGCTTTATAAAATCTTAATTCTGAATTGGTTGTTATGGGATCATGCTGTCCTATGCCTATATGCATAGTAATCTCCTGCATTACTTCTTTAGCCTTTTAACTATAATATCTGGCCACTGTGCTTTTTTTTATCCTGAAATTTTTTTAAAAAAAGGAAAAAAAATCTTTCATTCTTCTGAAATATTCTGTTAGCTACTTTGCTTTAAAATGTGTGTCAGTTTGTTAATATAGTACATACATATTTTAGCTTAGCTGTTTCTTATAAATAGCAAATGAAAAATCCTGCATGAATGCAACACTGATTATGAATTTAGACGATCACAAGTTAAGAATCCAAGATGTAAGCCTCTTGTAGAAAAATATTTTGTTATATATTTTTATAATATTTGTGATTAATATGAAAAATAAGTAAAACTATGCACTTTCATGGTGATTAGAATCACAAACATTTTAATGGCACACCCATTAATAAATTTATAGCAAATTCAGTTTCCATTAAAGACCAGAAGTTTTTTCATTGACACTGAAACAACCCTGAAAGTGTCACAACTCATCTGTGAGAGCAAGTATGTTTATCTTTCAGGCTGGACTGTGGCAAAAGAGACATGACATGCAACAAAATTTACAGATGGTAACAAATAAATGTTAGAAAAATCTTAAAAAGCAAACAGAATATCTATAAAGGCTTATATCTTTATAAATGTTTATTAGCATGTATGAACATAATGAAACATGATATAAAATCTGTGTGTGCATATACATATTCTTCAAAATATTAGATGATTCAGGATGTGCTAAAATGATATGTTAGCACTGTGAGATCTTCAGTTATTTTGAGATATTTATATTTCTCCTGAATCTTTTATTTAAGAAAGCTTTCTGGAGGATTTTCTTCTGTGTGTTTCAAATGCAAATTTAGATGCAAATTGTTTCAACAACATGCCAAGATTAGCAGCACCACCACATAGACTGTGAAGAGACAATGTGCACTTTTACCAAATTACTTAGCAAGACTGCAAAAATATAGGAAAAAAAAAGAAAAAAAAAAAAAAAGCTTTCATTTGGCTTCATTCAAATCCCAGCATAGAATGTTGTAGTTATTTGCAATAGCTGATCAAAAGATTTTATAGCTGGTTTGTATTCTCTGTCCTGTTTCTAGCACACAACAAACTGTGAACCTCATGTTCAGTGACACTGAGTTGAAGTTATTCAAGTTTCCATTAAAAGTTCAGCTTTCATTTTTCATGACTCCCATGCTTGAAACTTGTCATCATCTACTAAAGTCTGAGATTACTCATGCTACAAGGCAGTATAATGGATCCTTGAAAACACAGAGTAACAAAAGAGCAAAAAATCGAAACTGCTGTCACCCTTTTGCTTTCATGGTACCGTCTGGCAACACCTTGATGCCATAGATCCAGATATCCTGCCCATGATTCCATTATTGCACTGCAAGGATTCACATCAAGCAGAAGAGCCACATGTAAGTCATTACTTCTCCTGGTTAACTATAAAGTCTCTTTGAGATGAGAGACCTCTCACATCATAGTCCTGCCCATACCTTATTTTATCTTGTTTCAGTATACCTACATGAATACAATCAATGCCTCTTAAGTATGTAGAGAAATGATTAAATGATTAAATGTCAGAATACCACCATTTGAAGAGGTACTGCATTTGTTTAGCCATTGTCCTGATTTTTGGCTCCAGGCTGTATTTACACATGCAGATAGATGGTGGAACAAAAGTTCTTAGTCATAGAGAGCTCCATTGCGTGTAGTTTTTTTTTTTTTTTTTTTTTTTTTAGTTACTCATGAAGTAATAAAAGTAACAAGTATTTTCAGTTATCATTTTCTTTAAAAGTTTGTTTTACTATATTCTTCTTCATTGTCCAACAACTCAAAAGAAATTGTTGGAAAATTCTGAAAGGTGTGGTAGATAAGAAAATATGGAAAACATAAATTTTCAAGCAGAATTTAAGGAAAGTTATAACTAGGTAGTAATAGAGGTAGACGGCAATTTAAAACATAACAGAATCTTTTCAACCACAAGAGTTAAAGCATCAACAATGACAGTCATGGTTTCCTATACATACCTTAAAAAAAAAAAAAAAAAAAAAAAACTGGTAACAATTTATGGCCAAAACCTGAACAAAAGTGTCTTTTTTATGTTGCTGAATAATCTTCTATTTCCATTGCAGTTACGATTTCTCTGATGTTTGTATATGCATGAGTGCAAATGTAGGTGATTTATGCTAATATGAATTTAGATTTGTACATATAATAAATGTATAATTACTGTAAGCCAAACATTTGTTCAATGCTGTGGAAATGCAATAATTTAAATGTTATTGTATTGTGTAGACCCTAATTATCTTTTTCCCTTAAAGTCAATAGAGACAGTACTAACTGAGCATGACTGGGTCTAATTCAGTGAGGTGAAGCTAAAATGGATGAAAGGCACTTGTCTGCATCTTGGAAAAGCTGCATGTCTCAGCTCCATATGCCTCCAATCACAGCATTTGATACTCTACAGTTCTGAACACATGGTCCTTGACAATTGATTTTGTCAGGCATAAGGTCTAAGGTGAAACTTGCAGTGGATCCACCTCTTGGATGAAAATTTGCCTTGCAGTTACAAAGCATAAGAGCCAGAGTTCTTCTTCTCATATTACTCATCTATGTTATAAATAAGATTATTCTTTCCATAGATTTTTATTATTATTTTCATATGAAATTTTTCTGTTCTTTGTTCTATCTACTCTGCTGCTTTCTTCAGTTCAGCTTTTAGTACCTCGTTAGTTCTCTTACTTCTCAAATTCTATATCCAGACGGAAAGGTGAATAAGTAAATGGGAAATATAAATTACTAATCTCAAGAAAAGTCAAAAGGGTTCACCACGACAAACCAACATTGGTTTCAGATTGTGATTTTTTTCCCCTTCAGGTGTGGAATAAAGCATAGGAAAAGAATTACATTTTTTCTTAAAACATTTCAAGTGAGAATATGTTCAACACCTGCCTTGATAACCTGTTCCAGTTGGGTCTACACACTTATTCAGGAAAGTACGTCATGCTCTAGGGGTGAATTTGTCTCAGTTCACCTTCATGTGACCAATCATTTCCATTATGCCTTTGTCAGCAGTACTGGAAAAGCCTCACCAACCAGATATCCTTTTCATTTTGAAGTACTAAAGCACGGTGGTTAAGGTTTCTTTCAACTCTGTGATTAGTTGGAGAAAAAAAGAACTTCTTAAACTTCAGAGTGAGTGGTTCAATTTTTAATTCTTTTATCATTTTATGGCTCTTCTTAAAACTAAGTTTTCTAATCCACATTCCTTATGAAATGAAAACATAATATCCAAAATGTCTGCTTTACAAAGTAGGAAGATAACCACTTGGATTCTGCTGGATATTTCTATTTATATATCTTCACATATCTCATTAGCCCTTTTTGCCACTTCATTGCACTAGAAGGTTTTATTGGGGACAACAATATACTGCATTCACTAATTCACCGCATTCACTAATTCCTTCTTTAAATTAAGACTCTCCTAGAATCTTCCACCCTGTATTTCTAAGAACACATTCTGTGTTCCTCAATACATTTTTCTATATCTGGCCACACATTACTCTATTTTTTGACTGAGTTGTTTGCTTACGGTGTTACCCAGAATGAAGGCTAGATCCTGCACCTTTGTTTTATACAGAGATATCTGCTGGAGTATATAAAGAGTAATTATATCCATCTGTACCCTTCTGTACTGCTTTGTACAGAATAATTAAAGAGATTATCCTAGCAGGGTGAGGTGCCTGAGTTTTAATCTCTTTGTTTGTTAAATAACATAAAATGCATGTTTTGTAAGAATAGTTCTGTTTTAATTCAAAAATAAAAATGTACCATATTTCTAAGTCTTGAAAACAGAGGAAAAATCATAGAATCCTTAAGGTTGGAAGAGACCTTTAGAGATCATCTAGTCCAACCCACTGCACACACAGAGCCACCTAGAACATCTGCCACAGAGTAATCTAAGNAAAAAAAAAAAAAAAAAAAAAAAAAAAAAAAAAAGAAAAGGAAAGAAAGAAAAGAAAGAAGGAAAAAAAAAGAGGAATCTGAAGAAGAACTCACATCTCCTGAAGGTAGTTTAAATGTGATTGGACTGGCATTAAGAATACCAGATAATACATAAAGTGAATATCTACATAAGTTCTTTGAATTTGTGATCCAACTGCTTACATCTATAGTCCTAGAAATAATTTTCTTAGAAGAGGAATTCTATCATTTAGTTCATTATTATCTTTGAAGTCTAACCCATTACCAAGACTTCTAGAAAAGCAATTATATTATCTTCAGATTTTTCTGTTCTTTTCATATAACTTGTTCAGCTTAAAACAGCTTTACTTTTTACCTTAGCATTTATCTGCTTTTTTGAATGCAATAGAAACAGAGAAAGGTAGATGGCTACATAGAGAAGGAGAGGAATCCTTTCTGTGTTCCATTTCTTACTGTTATTTAAGCTGAAGGGACATCTGCAAGCCTGAGCTAAGCAGAGTGGTGGATCATCTAATTACACAGGCATGATATTATGTTCTGGCACTGAGAATCTTCTCTGTCTTACAAAACAGTGCTATCAGAGGCACATGCACACACTCCAGGGCACATGCACACAAAAAAAAATCCATATCTATAGCATGTATAATTTTAAATTCCCAAAGAATCTTTTAGTCACATAGTACTGGCTTGCTTTGGAAAAGCAGCACTGCTGAAAGAGGGTAATCACTGAGGGAAAAATCAGGTTGGTTCAGGCAGAAGCTGTTCAAGTAACTTCTTGCAGGAAGACTGTCCATGCAGGATAAATCTAGTTGCCATTGCACAGACAGGCAGGCTTGTCCCACACCAGAGCTGTTCATGCCAGTAAGCCTAGTGACAGCAGCAGTGATGTTTCGGCATCATTACAAATATCTCTTCCAGAAATATCTAGAAATATGTGTTTTATGACATACAAGTACACAGCTATTTAAACTATGCAACAGCATGGAAGGGGAATAGAGAAATGGGGGCAGCATCTCTCTCTTTCCTGATGTGTAGGTTTTTTACTGAATTCTGTGCTTTGTCATTACCGTAGCCAAAGTAAAGAAAGCCTTATTTAGGTAGACACAAGCCTTTCACACAACAAGCAAGCTATTACTTATAATAAGGTAAGTCACTGAAACGTATCATGACAAAATATAAATTTATCTTTCTATATATTAATAAGAGATAAAGGCATTTTACATTATATCTTCCTGAAATTACTATCCTACACCAGAATATACAGATGAATCAAACGTCATGTTGGTTTTGAACTGTCAAAATATTGCTGCAGACATTTTAGCTTCTGTTGAATACACAGAAAATCTCATCATTAAGGAAAATCATTTTGAGATTTCTTTTTCTTCAGGCAAAATATAATTGATCTTTAAACAGTTCAGAGAATAAATAACAAAATACTTACTGTTTCCAGGTGATCACAGCATGTTTGATAGAAATACAGGCTTGAATATGGAAATAAAACATATTTATGCAGCTTGCAAAAAACCTATTAGTCATGCTTCAGAAAAATCTATATTTGAAGCTTATTAATTTTCAAGTTTACTTTAGGGTCTTAATGAAATTCCTTGGGATTTAATTTTTATTTAGGGAATGAATTTTCAGAATTTTGTGGAATTTTATGATAAGAAAAAGCTGGCTTTGCAAAGTACTTATTTAAGTTTTCAAAATTAAAACAAGTTCCATTTTGGGGAGCATTTTACTTAGTGTTTACTGATACGGTTGAATTTGCAAATGCCTACTCTATATCTTATGTCTGAGTAGAGGTCACTGGTGTCATGGCAATGGCCATGGTCACTTTGGCTGATGCTGAGATGTTACACTTCAGAGTACTAATTGTAGAAGGTAATTTGAGGTGAGTAATGTGTAAGATTCTTGACCATAAATAACAGAGACAAATTGTTCTTATTATCAATTGTGGTGGTGACTGAAGTTCTTTTTATGCTGTAAAAAGAAGGAAATAGTTTATCAGGCCTGCCAGTCAACATGGAACTTTAATAGCTGTAGCCTTGTGACATGGCATAAAAATTGTTCTGTTTATTCTGAGCTGTCATGTAACATAGCTGAGAAGCGGACGACTGCTGTTCTTGAGGTTTTATCAGGAAGGATAGGTAGTATTATAACAAATAAGTAAACAAAAACATAAAAGATGGTCTCTTGGGGGATATAACGTGGTACAATGTAGTGTCAGTGTTGTGATTGAGATCTCAGCTGTTTGTACAATAAGTCTGCCACTTTGACTGAAACTAGAAGAGAATCAGGGCCAACAAGAGTGTATGCCTGTATTTTCCTGCATGAAATATGTCACTCACTAGAGGTAGGTAAAGAGAGCAAATCAATTTCCTTGAATATTTGCCTGAGCTTAAAGACAATTTAGCTTCTGTTCCTCTCCTGGTCATTCTTACATTTCCTTGCAATAGTTGTTCATGTACCATAGCCAGATAGTTATATAAAGCACATTTGAAGTTGGGCTGCTGCAAGTTTTTACACCACAATAAACCCCTTCAGAGAGCAAAGGAGAAAATTCACTTAAGACAGTAGATGGATAAACAAAAGTAGCCTAAGAGTGATTAAATGAATCAAGAAAGATTACCTGGTGAAAGTAAATGCAATTACAGTTCATGAACATGACAAGAGAAATTGAAATATACAGTCTTCCAGTACCCAGAAACATGAATCCAATAATTTCAGGAATGTTACTTTAGTTAAATCTAGCAGTAACTTTTGAACCTGCTTCCACTTCCAATGATGATTTTTCTCTAGATTGTTGGTGGTTTCCAGTGGTTTCCACCTTTCTTTTAATCAGTAAGTCATGCTTTTGTAAGCAGAGATCTGACACATACTTTATGACTGGAGAATATAATCACAACTAAGCATATAGCTCAACTTTCTAATACCTACTGCTGAAGGCTCTTAAAGAGCCATACATGTCATTCCATAAACAATGCTCAAATATACAGCAACAGATATTTCCCATACGATTCCCAGTCCTGTCTCCAGATTGTGTGGATCAGGTAGCTGAAAATCCCAAATTACAGGATTGCAGAAACCACCTTTCACTAGAAGAGGAGGGTCTCAGGAACAGAGGTGAGATGGACAATAGACATAAAAAGGCTAAGAGGATAGAAAATGAAAGTGATCACTTTCAGGAAGAAAATAAAAGACACAGCTATAAGACATTAGAACTAGAAGTGAAAAATTATTATGGACAAGAAGGTAATATAGGGAAATTGGAAATTAATGGACAGCAACTGGGCATTTGATATTGCAAGAGTATATATTAAATACCATTTTTGTGGACAAATGACATCTGGACAATCACATATTGGATGCATTGAATAAACAGATGATATGATGTGGAGGAATGAGTGTAAATTGATCAACAGGTTTTGTTTTATTGATAAATAAAATGTTAGCCTTATTTGAAGAGTAGCGAGCCTTTTGTTTCTACAACTTACATTTTTTTTTTTCCCTCGGATATCTTTTCCTAGAGATCTTGCTCTGAGATCCATTTTAAGCCTTGCTAAATACAACCATTTTTTCCTAATCTCCTTCATACCTCTTCCTAATCCAGCTCTCTGCTCTTAATACTTCTGCTGCTATTGTGTTTGATCTTCATGACTGATACTTTATCTGGCCCTACATCTTCTCTAGTGTTTTGGAAAATGCATTATCAGAACAGAAATATTAACTCTGTTCCTATTTATTAGACAAACAAGAAAAATACACATGTGGTGAAAGACTGAGGATTACACATTTTCACAGTCCATTATTAATGTATTCTTTAATATAGTTCCTTCCTTTGTTTAGCCCTAAATAAATCAATGAGCACTTATTTTACTGCTTTTTACGCAAAGACCTATGATGAAAGCTGTAGGGACTTGTTTTTTTATAATTAATATTACATAAAGTACTTCTTATAGGTTTGGGACTTGTTTCCTTTTTAATTGCACCCAGAAGCCTCTGAGATTCACACAGAAGGAAAATTGTTAAATGCAGTTCTTTACATATTTTATTAAATAAGTTTTCTACATTTAAAATCACCATCTGAGTAATATCAAATTTGATTCCCCTTCTGATATTCACCTTGCTGTTTCCCAACCTTTAAAACAGTCCCTATATATCTCAGAATCCTGCAATAAGCTCCAAACTTGTGGACTGCTAATTGGCACAGTTCTTCTTAACATTTTCCTTCCCATCTGCAATCATATTGTAGATGCATTGAGTAAACAAAAGCGATATGAATCTTCTAAGAGTTCAGTTCTTCAAGGTTACTTCATAAATTCCTTACAGATCAGAACACAATTAACATTTTCATATAATCACTATTTGATAAACAATGTTGTATTTTTGTAATACAGACATTTCAAGAGATACTTTCAAACACCTGATTTCTTCATCAGTCAAAAAATATCTTGGAAGTCTTTTTTTTTCATCAGAATAAAACATGAAAAAGCTTTGGCTGCTATTCAGCTCTGCAATTAGGAGATGACTACTAGGCAATGCCAACTTCACATTCTGATTTGGGAGTAAATTTAGTTTCATGGCTACTTTAATGGGCCTGGTCATTTTCAGAAAGCGGGCAGCATCCAAGATCCTCGCAATTTTTGTTCAAGTCAGATGCAAACACTGTGAGCAGAGAAATAGATGGGAGGGAAAAGGAGAGGGTAGCCCATCTGTCTGTCTACCCTCATGGAGCTACCAGCAACCATGCAATTACCCTTGGCTTCCTGCATTTTTGCTATTCTCCTAGGAATAAACAGCTTTACCGGAAATCTAGAGCAATATGTCTTTTTTTTTTTTTTTTTTCCTTTGGTGAGGGATGACTTCAAAATACCCTTTAATAGCCTTAAAAAGGCATGAGTCCAGCTTTTATTTTTTAAAAAAATAAAATCTCATGATCTCATGTACCTTTTTCATATGATTCCAGTAATACGAGCTTAAGTGAAGAGAATATAAGAAGATTAACAATAAAACTTGGTGTGATGGCTATACTCTTAAGAGCTCTCGCACCTTTCTGACTCAGAAGGATAAGGAAGCCTGAATATGGCACATCCTCTGTCCATCACTGCTTACTATAGTAGATTCAAAGTGCAAAGAAACATTTTTTTTCCCTCAACTGTGTCTTTCACTAAGATAAGCCTAGAGCTCTGCTGATATAACTTAATAGAACAGGTTAGGCAGAAAAAAACCGTACTAGATAATTGTAATTGTGGACACCCGAATTTATTCATGAAATTTCTGGCTAAAGGCTTCAAGGTGAGAACACAGACTATTGCTTACATACAGAGCATGTGCATTGGAAGAGTTATTTTGCTCTCTGCATTCTTGCTCTTGGAAAAGTTCATTTCTCTTCTACTCTCCCATGGGTTTATATCCGTAAAAGGAAAGACAAGCAAGATGAGCTTTGTCAAGAAGCTAAAAACAAAACAAAAATAGACAAAAGCAGCTGTTCTTTCTTAATGCTGGACAAAGGATAATGAGAAAAACAAGCTAACCCTGGCACTTCCACTATGTTTTCTGAAGTCTCTGTATCACTGATGAGCTTTTTCTTTCAAAATGTACTCGTTTTCTGCCCTTTTTTTTTTTTTTTTTCTGGCTTCCTCCATAATTATAAAGAAGAAAAAGAGAGACTAACGATCAATGGTACTTTTTATTTTAATCAGGCAAATGAAAAGAACCGTTTATAGAGTTATCACTGCTAAACATCTAAGCATCTTCGCAAATAAGGCTAATTTTTTCTGCAAGTAACTATACAACATTATTTGTTATGTTAATTGTGATGTATCTAGAAGTCACAACATGTATCAAGATGGACCTGAAGACAATAGTACTCAGGTTAGAAGTGTTTCAGAGATTATCAAATAAGGTTTAAAAAAAAATAAAGGAAAAGGTAGGACTACTTACAAGCAGAATGTTTAATATGGTAGTCAGCATTTATTGGTTAAAGTATCATGCAGTGAAGAATCCTCCTTATGTTAGAGAGAGGTATCTCAACACTACATAGGAACCTATGTGATTCCCCTTCCATCCCCTTCTCGCTTTTGTTTTCACTGGGATGCTATTTCTTTTATTTTCTCTATTCTCTCCTCAACTACCACCTTATTCCAGCTACCATTGAACCTCTTGAGCTTTCGTTCCATCAGATGAGTGTTACTGGGGTGAATCTGGGAGATTGTGGCAGTTTGCTACATGCGTAGTGCAGAAATCCCCATCCATATTCCAGACAGACCTCTAGTCTGGCTGCTTGGTCTCAGCTAACAGAAAAGTCTAGGGTGAAAATGGTGAATACAGAGTTTTGGAGCCTAAAATAGACTGTGGATGTACAGCAAAATGGACAAGCAGTCTGCAGCTTTCCAAATGAAAGATGTCTGTTAAGAACAGTATACGGTATGGTTGTCCCCAAAACTAGTAAATAAATCCCAGACTTTCTGGTGAACTGAAAAAATATGGAGCGGGTTGTCCTGGCATGGGTTGTCTGCCCTACCTTAAGCAGCAACGAGGGGAACAGCTGAGGACTTGTGATCCGAAAGTGAAAATTAAAGGTGGGAGAACAGCTCTTTCATATTCATCGGGATTTGACAGTGTCATGGCCTGTGATCATCCCTTTCTTGTAGTCAGTAAATAGTGCCTTTATTTCTCTGCCTGTCTGCTCAAGCAAATATTGGTTTAGTATTTTTATATGCTGGTTATATTTAGAGAAAAGATGGCAGTAGCAGCCTACTTAACTTCACCTTGGGATCAGATTTTCACGTGCTGGTTAAGTTGGCAGTCTTTCATGATACACATACATCTATCCCTTTCAGTTTTATTTTGTCATAAGATTCCTAAACAGTTGTGCTTCAAGAATGTTGATTCTAGGTAGTGATAAAATAGTTATCAGGCAGAGTAAAAGGATGGAATAATTGTCTTTTTAGACAATTAGTTTTCTTTGGAGGGGAGAGAGGGAGCATGAATGAACCTATCTAACTGCAGTGCAAAAGAGCCTGTTGGCTCTTTTCAGAAGTTTGTTTCAGGATTTTGAAGTGCTTAAATTCATGATCTTGCAAGTTGCTTGTATTCACAACTCTCAGTTAAAGCAATCAGAATTAAAATTCACTCTAAAGCTCATAAAGGCAATATTTATGATATGTTTAAATTCTGAATATTGACATATATAACACCTACACACCTATATATTCACCTATACCGTCACTATCTAGGTGAATTTTTAATACTCCACAGCAGGCTCAAACTGTAACAGCAGGAGTATATCCTTTCTAGAATCAGCTACATTCCCATTATGCATCACATGTGAAAATGCTCAATCACATGCATCAGTGGAATGAACAGGTCCTTCACTGCCTATTTTACATGTAATTTCAGTCTCCTGCATATAGCCTATAAAAACCTTATTCACATATCCAGATTTACTGCTGCTTAGCAGTATGCAGCTTTATTATACCAGGGTAATACAACGGCTTTTAACATTCTGTGATTTCCTAGGTTGGATTTCTTAGAATTTTGTGTTTTCAAGTGTAATAAAATCTGCAGAAATGATATATCCTTATAAGTGAAGCAGAGAAGGCAGGTGAAATACTACTTTTCTCAAGCTTTTTTACTAGTGTTTTTCCACTTGCCCTGTAAAAGTCACCTGTACTGTTAGATGAAGGTAATTTCCTTATTGACACTTATTTCAGAAGTTTTCCTGGATGAAAGTAAGAGTTTCTTTACAAGAAGAAACCAAATCCTGGACACAAGGTTAGTCTTGCATTCTGTGCTTATAAGAAAGGGCATATTCTGAGAAGAAATAACCTAACATCCTTGGTCAAAGAAAGGTAAATCTAGCCTTTGAACTTAATACAAACCGGTCTTTCTCGAGCAGATGGATTCTTGAGCAGGTTTGAGAATAGAGAAATAATCAAGATAACTCCCTTTTGTTGCATCATTCAGAAATGTTCCTGTCTTTCATTTGCAGTATCTTCCTAAAGTCTTTCATGTTTTGAAGCAGGTTCAGCCAATTTAAAAGCAAAAATCTGTTGATTGGGCATGACAGTTTGTGGTTGTGAGTAGTTATTTTAGCAGTATTCAAGCAGATCTGCACCTAAATCATCTTTCAAAATTCAAAAGTTACTTGTCAAGTTTCAGCTGTAAAAAATAAACATGCTCAATAGAGAAAATAAGCAGAAAATAATAATAAAAACATGGAACTTCCTCCAGCCCAGCTGTGTAGTTCAAACTGTGTTTACATAGCAGAAATTTAGGCAAACAGTGTCTTTCCTCAGGGATTTTGGGTTTATATGGTCCAGACTACTTCTGGTTTCTTTAATTCTTTCATGCTTATCCCTTCAGATATTTTATCTTTCCTAGAAAAGAGTTGCAAGTTCCACCTAAGACTTATCCTTTTCTAGTAGATAACTCTGACACATCAACTAGATTCTAATTCTAATGCGCGTGTACAAGTATGTATGCACATGTACAACACATGTATGTTTTAATCTCCCCTCCCTCAACAACCTTGATGTCACAGCATTTTCCTTAAGTCCAATTCTATTAAACATCATTTTTTTTGTTTGTTCATGTGTTTGTTTGTTGTTTTTTTTATTGTCTGTCCTTGATTTGTAACAGAGCACTAAAACTTCAGAACTATTTTTTGCTGACACAGAACTCGTTAAAGCACACAAAGTGACTTTGCTCATCGCTTACACTTTCAAACGCTTTCTGCAGATGGTAAATCAGACTGTCAAAAAGCAAAAAAAAAAGTCAAAAAAATAGCGAAATACTCAGAATTGTGACAAGACTTTGAAGAATTTTCCCCTTTCTAAAAATCCTTGTATTTTGGTTGGACTTTGCAAGGTCGTGATGCAGATTGCACTCTACTCTTTACCTCCACTGAGTTTTCTTTTTCGATCTATCTATCTATCTATCTATCTATCTATCTATCTATCTATCTATCTATCTATCTATTATAATTTGGTTCCCATAAGATTGGTTCTCTTTATAAAGTAACTCTTTGTACAGGGTTATAACTGCACTATTCCCTTACAGTTATCATTATGTTTGCCCTAGATGTGGAATGCCAAGGCAAAGTGATGGGACAACCTTTAAATAACCTGCAGTAATACATTTCTGACATATCTTTTGGTGGCAAAATTTTTTTTTTGTATAAAAATATTTTTATAAATTTTGTATAAAAAAAATTTTTTTGTCTATAATTAATTGTCTTATAGACCTGAAGTCATGAAATGAAGTTAAGGGATCAAGTCATCTAACTAAGCTCTCCTTTAAGGAACGGTACTGCTTTTAAAACAATCATGACTGCAGATCCTCTGATCATGACACTCTTTGCAACGACTTTCTTCCATTTCTCCCCAAAATCTGAAGCCTATCTGGCAAAATCCATGCAACTACTCCATCATCCATGCAACTAAAACATCATCACTTATTGTAGTAAATATCTTAATGAAATTAGAAATTTACCCAGTCAATGAGTTTTAGGACCGGAGGCCTTTGTATAATGTGCAATGTAGATAAAATCTCTGGGATCTTTCTTTTTGTAGGATAAATTGACCTGTTGTAGGCTTGATGACACTTGTTTGCTTTTAGTTTGCTTTTCTGCTTTGAAGAACAAAAAAAAGGGACATTTTCAGATGGATTTCACTAGCAGAGCATCATTATCTGGCTGTGGCAGCAGGTCTTAGGACTCTTAGGTGTCACCTTACCCAAACCTGGATGGAGAGGTAAGGTCTATCTGGATAACCAAAAATGTACTTCCCATTCTTGCCATAAATAGCACATATGTGCCATGCAGCTTCCTGTACCACTTGGGCAACCCAGAAGAGACAAGGCATCTGGCTTTAGAGAAGACACTTCTCAGTTCCTGGCGACCAAAAGAGCCCTGAAAAATTAGAGACAATAGTGAAAGAAAAAGGAGAGAGATGAAACTTTCCTGAATGAACTTCCTGCAGTAATACATCTAGGATTACATTGGTTTTTATTCCATTTTATGCATTTTTTTCCCCCATATCATTAAGAAAAACAGGACTTCTGTTTATTATTTAGTTATTGGTATAACTAGAATTATACCACTAAATATATCTAATCAGCATAACAGATAAATGCCTGTTTGTTGCTGTTTGATTGTTTTCATTCCAATATAAATAACTCAAGATTACAAAACAAAACAAAAAAGCCTAAACTATGTTTTTCTCTAATAATTTCCTTTTGGGAGCTTATCTAGTTTGCATGAAATTAACAATATTCTGCCCTCTCCACCCCCTTCCCCCCCCCATAAAAAAACCCAACTTTATCAGAAGCTAAATAACTTTAACCCTTTTTCATATGCAACATGTGAATTAAATTTATCCAACAGAAAATGACTAGGAAAATAGGATGTTAACGAACTGTTTACAAAAATAATTAATCAAATCTTTAAAATCCATTCAGCATCTCTTTAGCTGTTTTTCAAATTTGAAAATTAACGTAGTTTCTAATTCAAGGGTTCTCATGTGAGAATATGCAGCTGGGTATTGATCTCCACGAACAATTTTTTCTTTTATGATTAGGTAGTAAATAAATATAAATTTCTTGAAAGCATGCATATGACATTTTAAACAGACATTAAATAACACATACTAAATAATATTCCTTAATAATAATAATATTCCTTAAACAGTTATACATAAAAATCAAAGAATTTTTGGTCATTTTATAACACTTTAACTAGTAGAATAAAACATTAGACTGAAGACCCAAGTGATTCTAGCCTCCTGTGAAGCATAATAATGGACCTGAAATGCACAGTGCCTAGAGCAGTTTATTGTCATTATAATTTAGAATTCTCAGAGAAAAACAATGGAGTCTCACTAGACTTCTTTGATAAGAGTTTGACATTACAATCAGAGAGCCGCAGTAAAATCTAGAAATTTACATACATTTTGCAATAAAAAAAAGTGTAAAGCCTTCATTCATCAAAGATTTTCTCTTTCTTTCTCTTGACACCAAGTTAGTTGTGACTTTGGTTAAAAAAAGAAAGCTTCTGCTCTGGGCAATCACAGAGCGGTTTGTGGACAACTGGAGAAGAATATGAAGGTTAAAAAGGCCATTTATGGTGTTTTTGTTTTGTCACTTGTTGGTTCAAAAATAATGTTTCAATCAATGAAAAAGAATTAGCAAACTCTTCCATAAAGAAACTCTCCAGAAGAAAACACACTGCTTTGCATGTTGCATTATTTATTACTTTTGTCCAAAATTCTGGATGAAATGCTGAAGAAGAGTTCCCAAGATATTGCAAATAAAAATAACAGGGAGATAATATTGTGCAGAAGTTCTCTGCAGGCCTACATTCATGAGATTTACTGTGTTGCTGCTGGTGGATTCCAAGCCTTGGTCTAACAAAGTAAATACTTGTCGATATTTATGTCTATGAGAAGGACAGGAGAAATTCCGCTGTGAAATAAAATTAAAAAAAAATATTGTATAGCTGTCATCTGTGCTTCATTGCAACTATAAAGATTTGCATACACAGGGTTTCAGACAGGAGGGAAGCATATAGATTATAACTCTGAACCACCACTAGAAGTAACCAACCATGTGGGAAAGAAAGAACGTAAAAGCCTGTGGGACTGGACTTCCTGAAAGAAAAGTATTTCTAGAAAGGAGTAATAAGGCATTCTCAGGAACCGCTGTATAAGTATTAAGCTGAGTGACTACAGACATATATTAAATAAAAACGACATTTCTTGTGCCTTTCAACGTACCAATCTTGCATTTGGTACTTTGGGATTTGGTAGGTCTTATTGAGGAACCGCTGTATTAATACAAGATGAATTGTTTTAGATTGTGACAGAGTAACATGAGGGACATGTTTGCAAAATTTACATATTCATATTTTTTAATTTAAACATGTTTAACTTCTATTGTTTATTCTATACAAAGTCTTATCTGTCAGTTAAAAAAAGAAAAAGAGCAGTGAAGGACCTCTCTTGCATTTTAGTACAATCTTTCTTTCTGGTCTTATGGAAACATTTGTTTCCAAAAGACAGAAATGCAATTTGCAGGAAAGACTTCAGTATAAGCAAGCAGTGGAAATTATTAGAAAAAGGATGAACATGTTGTTGACTGAGCTGATAAGGATTCTCAACTATGAGAAGTGGAGAGAGACTGTAAATGGAAAATGAATATAAATGTGGGTTCCTCGTGCTTGTATAACACCACAGTCCATTTCATATCTCCAAACACTGCAACATGAAATTAGTGTCAGGTTTTGTGACTTCAGCATCTGAATGTTATAGATTTCCCTAGCTTAACATGATGAAAAAGTACCTGTATTCATCCATGTCAAATGAACATCTGTCAGCATGGCTGCTGCTAAAGTTAGAGAATGATGTTGCCACTCTGTTAGATCATCCTTTATTTATCAATGAGAGAATTATCAGAAAGGTCGGCTATGCACATATGTCTATGTGCATTATTTCAGTTAGGTCATATCTACAGAGCCCGAAGAACAATTTTCATTCAAATGAGATGTGAATTTACAAAGTCTGTACAAAGCATAAATATACATATTTTGGCAAAAAAGCACAGATCATAACAATAGTGGGGTTTTTTTTGTAATTATTTGAGGTTGGAGACATCAAAGAAATTGTAATTTGTAATCTGAAGCAGTGATCATTTGCCTTGAAAATTTGCGTTTTGGAATTATATATGATGAGACTTTCACCAAACAAAGTCTCTGGTTTCATTACTACTGTTATTTTATATGTCTGAGGCAAAGTATTCCAAAACAAAATACAAAAAGAAGGCTTCAGGAGAAGAGTAATACTTGAACTAGATGCCAATGTTTCATATTGTTCCATGTTATGTGTAGATTGCATTCTATCACATAAGTATTGGAAATTCTTATAGTTCACTTCAGCCCACATTATCTTGAAACCATAGAGCCACAAAGAATCTTGCATGCCAGAAACTAAATGCAACATCTCTCAGGGTACAGGGTGGCAGCTAAGTAATCGAGTATTAACATCTTGTATTCAAGTATTCTTTGAACCTATCTAAAATCACAGAGCCACAGGATGGTTGAGCTTGGAAGGAATCTCTGGAGATTCCAACTCTCCTGCTCAAAAAGGATCACTTAGAACATATAGCCAAGAACCACACTCAGACAACTTCTGAAGTTCTCCGAAGTGGAGGCTCCACAACCTCTCTGGGCAACCCGTTCCAGTGCTGTCATCCTCACAGTAAAGAAGCTTTTCCTTATGCTCAGATGGAACTGCTTGTGTTTCAGTTTCTGCTGTTCCCTCTTGCCCTACCACGGAAAAGAGTCTGGTCCTATTCTTTTTACACTCTCCCCTAAGATATTCATATTTATATTATTTATATTTATATTTAAGATTCCTGGCCTGGTCTTCTCTTCTCCAGGCTAAACAGTTTAACATTCCCTGTTCTCTCAACCTTTCCTCATAGGAGAGATGCTCCAGACCCTTAATGATATTAGCAGCCCTCTGCCGGACTGACTCCAGGAGCTCCATGTCTCTCTCGTATTGGGGAGCCTGGAACAGTATTCCTTATGAGGAAACTGGAGATTTTTTAACATAGAATGTAGTCCTAGTCAGCAAAAGTTTGCAGCAGAATCAGTCCTGGATGAAGAAAAAGTCTCTATGGCAGCATCTGTACTTAGGGGCATTCATTCATTATCTGTGATCTGCTCCACCAGTTACCTACAGTCAATTCACTGTACATCTTTATCTGCTGACCCAGTTTCATTTCAACATAAACCAGAGCTGATGGGGAGATTATGCCCATCTCATCTTGACATACAGTCTGGATTCAGCCAAAATCTGCAATTGAACCCTGGAGCTGAGAAAGAATCATACAAGTAACCTGTGAAAAATAATATCTTCGCCATGTCATTATAGTTCTGTGATAGCTGATTTTAAATGATCTGAGCATACACTGAGCATACACACACAGAGTGTATTTGGATGTCAAGCTTTCCCAGCTTGCTTTTATTTTGGCACAAAAAATCAGCTTCTATTGCAAAGTTCAGAGCATATTGCAGGTGATAGGAAGTGGTCAGATGTGGGCTTTGTCTTTTTCTAGTACAAGCAAATCACTATCAGTATTTCACAGCTGTCATAAACATAGCTAATGAAAGCAAGCTATGGTCAGTTTGACTCTATGCAAGAAAAATAACAACAGAATATGGGATTCTGAGAGATGAACCAAGAAACAAACTTAATTTTCATGAATCAAAGGAATAGAAGGGTCTAGAAATATTCAGTTTTGGCATATCAACTTAACAAATTAACAATGACTGATGAATGAGAAATGTATACAAGAAAGATTTACTTCTACAGTGACCTGTCCTACCATAGTTCAATGAAAATAATGGTCAATAATTACAAGCATAAAAAGAATTGCACGAAGAAGAAATCACAACAATATTTCAGGTTTTTTTTTTTTGAGGTAATGCTCACAGTTAATCACATATTCTCCAGAACAAGTTTTTACTGTTTCACTTGCATTTTAGCATATTTAAGCATAATACATACCTAATTATTAAGAAATGAATTAACCTAAAGGATTTACTTTATCCAGAAAAAAAGTTCTCCCAAATGATTTTCTAACATTGCTTTTAGCAAAAAAAAATCCTTTTTTAAGGAAACAATTTCTTGAATTTTTGAAGCTAGTAATTTTGTTTGTTTAGCATTCCATTTGTGTGAAAAAGCTTCATTCATCACTGGAAAATGAAGAGTTGAACTAACAAAGCATTTCTGCTAGTGTAATATTTACTCTCCTTCAGTGTTCTGTATCAGTCCTTCAGTTCTTTACTTCTTTTTGAGTACTGCAATAGTGTTTACTCACTATTACCATGGACATGTGATCCTCACAGTCAACAAAGCTGACATTTACATAAATGCAATAGAATTCTCTGCTCAGGGTTTTCCATCCTGTAAATATTTTAGTCCTAGAAGTAGGATCCTCTGTCTAATGATTTGGGGTTTAATTGTCCCATTTTGCCTTCTGCTGCTGTGCTGGTTGTCTCTGTTCCTGTGGCTGACTCATCAGAAAGGAAATGTTAGGGGATTACACATTCATGTATACATCATTTACAATACACAGCTTTGTACATCTTAATAACAGGGCCTGAAGGACTCTCCTTATTTATCTAGGTTTCCTTCTCTTGAAAGATCCAGTTTTACCTGGGTGATTAAAATACCACTCAGAAAAGCTGACCTCAGATCAGATCTAAAATTCTGTGTTTCTCCTTTAGAATACTTTTTTTTTCCCCAGCTACTTTCTAATTTGTAGATACCTTCCAGTCAGTAGCTATTAATTTAATGTCTTTGGATTGTCTTACACTGTAGAATTTTTCTGACACTCTTCCGTTGACATCCAAAACCAAAAACAAACAAACAAAAAAGAAAGAAAACGTTCAAGATAAGGAATAAAGAAATAGAGAGCAAAATGCAAAATATCACACACGTTGCAAACAAGGTTGAAACAAAGGCTGTGTGAATCTTGTTCATGTAAATATAGTTTCACACAGCATTCAGGTAGACACTGTGTTCTTTTTATAGTGAAAAACTAATTACTAAAATATTCTTGCCATATAACATGAGAAATATATTATTTAGATTAATTGTTATTCACTCTTGGTTTTGGAGCCCAACTACATCCAACATCCAGTAATGATCATCTGCCTCCGTAAACACAGACTAATATATTTTACTGCTTAAATCTATGATGAATATAGATTGCCTGTGTTGGTAGTTCTATGCCAGTTAGTACTCTTGCTTCCTTTAGGAAAATTCCCATCACTGTCTATGATGGCAGCTTCATATGCTATGGGCAGCTTCATATAAAGATGGAACATGGATAGATTGATAGATTGATATTGATCCAAGTCTTCATACTGCACAAAAGTAGAAAAAATTCCCAGCTATAGAAAAAAATTCTAATGCTTATCTTGAAGCCAACATGTAGAGTTTTTCTTGAAGTGCACTTCTCATGCAGTTGATAGGTAACTATGTTTAAAACTAACAGTTACTGAAGAACAAGTTTGATCAGGAATGTTCTGCAGCAGCTTTTCTGCACCAGCTACTAACTTATGTAGGTTTATAGAAGACTGATATTTTATCTTGAGCAGTCAATAACCTTGCAAAGAGAGGCCTAGTCATTGAACATACATTTTTATATATTTCTTCTAAATTTCTGAGTAGTGGAAGACAAAAGTTAATATTTAAGCAACTTCCTAATATCTACTGCCCCAGCTACTTTCTGTGTTGGTCTTGGTATTCCTTCATAACTGACAAATGTTAACACATTACATATTATTTTTATAAATAATGGTAGACATTAAAAATGAAGACTAGATTGAACTCGGGTTTTTTTGCCAAATCAATAGAGATCCTTTCATTAGTTAACACCAACAGTGGTGTATTACTTGCACATCTGATGTCTGTTCACTCTGCTGGTAATCACCAAGGCCCTCACCCCATGAAACCAAAGAGTTGAAAGGAGAAGGCCACCTGGAGGTATCAGGGGTTGCAAGGATCTAAGCAGCTCGCCTCTCTTTTCTCTTCTTTGTTCAGTTCACAAAAACATCAGACTCCTTTGATAGATTTCTAATTATGACTGCGATTATTACATCTAGAACAATAAGATGCAAATCAAAAGCAGATAAATGTGTAGGTACATGACACTCAATCATTAACCAATTTTTTAAAAAATCTACACATTATTCTTTGATAAATCAGAAAAAACAGCCTATTAGTGCTTAGAAGTTAACATGCTACAGTACCTAAGAAGAGATTATATATTAATTGTTGCCATTATTATACATATACATATGCTTTTTAATAACTTCATTTACTGAGTTACAAGATTTTGGCACATATAGTACAGTCTTCAGAGCTGCAGCGTGGCAGTGACAGTATATGGACTTTTGTCTTATTAGGCACAGAACTTCTCAGCTAAAATAAACAAGGGAATTGTTCAATGAGTGCCTTCTCTCTCACAGAAGTTGTATTACATCAATATTTAAATTCATTAAGTCTTGGCATCGTTTATTTAATTCTAATAAAATGAGAAAATCCTACATAACTCATACCAGCTACAACAATAGCAATTCACTTGGGCTTAATTTTGAAATGTTGAAGACCTATTAATTCATTTTGCTTTCCTTAGAAAAATATCTTACAGTAGTTGTCTCCCCATTATTCCTATTTAATTCCCAAAAGGATTATTTAACTGTCTGCAGAGCAATTTATAACTTAGCTTCATAACCTTAATACTCATACCAGCACTTAGTAACTTCTTGAGAAAAAAAAGCTACATGCATAGTAGTGCTTCCTATGGAAGTCTTCCTTTTTTTTTTCCCTGTATTTTTATCTTTTCCCTAAAGTTTCATTATACTGAAATTAAAATTATCCTGCTGTCAGATTCAGTGTTCATTTTTGGTATGCTAATGGTCCTCTTAGTGAAGAAGCTGTCATACTGCACAGTCACAAAAACTTAAGAAACCCTGCAATGCACCTTCTATAAAAGCCTAGAATCACAAAGATGCTGTCCACTTCCATATTCACAGAAGAGTTAAATAATGCAATAATCTACTTTACCTCTCTTCGATCATTTGTAATAAGAAGGCAATCTGATAGCGAATGAGCTTGAAGAATTCTACACAGTTCTTTGTACATACTCTGAGGTGAGAAACCTGTAGAATTTTGCTAATGAGATTGTCTACAAGTAATAAAACTGCAGTACTTAATTACTGGCTCAGAGAGAACCAACCAGGGCTTCCCAAATGCAATGAACAGACTGCCAATAGGCTTTATAGTCTATGTCCTGATATTCAGAAAACAGGTTCTAAGCAGATATACCATGGCATCTGACAGCCCAGTCTCTGGTCTCCAAGCCATCCGTCTCTGGCACTGAAGCATTATGGCAGAAACCAGAAAACATAAATGAGAATAATAAATGATCTTGGCAATCCCAGTAAGATACAAGAAGTTTCTAACATCATGTAAATAGGTTCCACAAAGCAATTTGATAAGGATGCCACTGTCTCAACCATCTTCACCTGCAAATCTTCTTCAGCAGTCCTTGAGGAACTTAAAGCTGCTAATCTAATGGAAAACAATATGGAAAGCAACAAGAATATAATACATATATGCAATTTCTTCCTTATTCTTCGGCAAGCCCATATACACACATGATCACATTTCTAGAAGCAGAAATCCAATCTGGAGCAGAAAGCTGCACCAGAACAAGTGGGTTTCACTATGAGATCTTATTAAAAGCATTCAAACTACCTTTGGCAGAAANAAAAAAAAAAAAAAAAAAAAAAAAAAAAAAAAAAAGCAAAAAATATTCATAACATTCTAGCTTAGTCTGAAACTGAAGACTATTTAAAATAAGTAATTATGAGGAATAGAAAAACGACATGGTATGCATCATTTCCTATTCCCCCTCTTAAGGGCTAATATCTGAGGGCACTTTGAAGACATTAATAAGGAAAATTAATTAGTACTAAAAATAAAGCCTTCCTTTTCCTATAAATTTAGTAATAGAACTGCTGCAAATCAATGTTAATATGCTTGAACTGACTTTATGGAGAAACAGATGTCTAAAGCCACCTGTACACCTAGCAAAATAAGAAATAAAAGACTGATAAATTTTTAAAATCTGAAAGAAAACATTATCTGTTCATAAGTAAAAAAAAAGTATTGTCTGCTTCTGCCTACCTGCTTGCTCCAGCTTAAGGTTTTGCCTTTTCATAACTCTATAAATATCAAAGTCAAGGTCAAGCTTCATCTAGTTATTAGGAAGGTGTGATCAACTGTGACTGAACTAAAGTATATGATGTTACCCTTCTTTTGCTCCTAAATAGTCTGGGATTAAGTACTGCCTAACAAAATACAATTAAGTAGATAGCTTATAGCTTTGAGGTTCATTACTGGATTTGGATTGCTTAGATTGCATTGTAGGTTGTTAGTCATTCCACCAGTGCTCCTTCGATAAGTTGTTTTGTCTAGGAATTACTCTGCAGCTAAGGTTTTGTTTTTTTTTTTTTTAGGAACAGACAGTTCCTAAAAACAAAAAGCTATTTTTTCTTTAAATCTGAATTGTTTGGGAGAATAGATATGTTGGCTATATTCTCAGTGATTTTTCCCTCCCTTTCAGCTATTTCATCATGTAACGTCTCCATGGTGCTTTGCACCAATACCTTTTCAATTATCTAGGGATGTCATTACTTTGTAGCACTGACAAAAGAGAATAAACCTTTCTTTTTCTGCAACTTCTGAGATTTGAAGCAAAGGAGAGCTAATAAGTCTTTTAAAGAAAATGCAAGTAGTACAGAGTCTCACAGAGCAAGCAAGCAAGAAAAGCTGTTAAAAAAATGGTAAGTAATGTCTCTGGTGAAGGTAACAAATACTGATTTGCAGTCTCCTTCAGGTGTATGTATGCTGTATAAAGACTCCACATTATAAAGCAAAGTTTTCCCATCAGGAGTCAAGAAAGAGTTCTATACTATCTGACTGAATATGACCACCTTAAAATATAGGTTACTTAATGGATTATTTTCAGCTTATTATATTGTTGCTGCCTTTTGTTCATCTAAGTTATGGTGGAAAACTGGAATTAGCAAACTCACTCAGAGAGAAAGTATGGGAAGTGTATTTTCTTCCCAATGTAGGTACTCCTTAAGTTTGTCTACTTCAGGAACTTCAGATGAGGTAATTTGATTTCAGTCTTTTATCTGACATAGTGGACCAAAATTTCCTCATGCAAAGATCTTCTGAACCTTTTACAAAATATAGATAAGCAGTTGACTTTACTGCTTGTCATCTATATACATGGCAGATAACGTAAGAGACTCTCCAGCTGAACAAAGATTGAAGAAAACACCACTTTTTTTCTCACAAAACGAGCTTTTTCAAAAAACCTTTCAAATTGTTGTTAAAGGTTTCCTTTTTTGTTCACACACAGGTTCTTCCTCTTCAGAAGGGAGATCTATATATCACTGTTAGCTTCTTCACATACACAATCAGTGAGTATGTAGATATCTGCATAACTGCTTTTTCTGCTTAGTATTCTGAATATTCTAGTCACGTCCTAAATGATACAGAGTAAACCATGCTAAACAACCTGAGAATGCCATGAAAGTGAAAATGAATAAGACTAGCCATAAAAATAGAGGGAATTGGAGGCTTCTGGGGCACTTGAGGATGGCGACTAGGGAATGTACAAGTTAGTGCTCCAGTGTTTTAGAGAAGCATACATGTGGAGTGTTATTCAGCTGAATTAAAAGAACTTTTTGGAATTTATTTGCCTCTAATGTGCCCATTTTTTAAGTTACTCTGGTAGTTCTAGATGGTTTATAGAAAAGATAAGACTCTTGTTTCTATTTATTCTCCTGAGATAGAAGAACAAAAAGCAGTCAATGAAATCAAAGGCCTATGTATTTGAATTAATAAAAGAAAAATAAATAAATTAAGAAAGTGGGATCTGGGAGGAATAAAGCACACTAATCCATCATAGAATCCCTTGTCAGTTGCAATCATTTGGGTCATGGTTTTAATAGCATGCAGAGGGAGTCAGTGAATATATTGCTAATAAAATACATCAACAGTCACTTTGGGAATATTTCTGTTTTCAAAAGTAGAAGATATATACATCTTTATTCTGCAGGAAAAAAGCCAAGAATTTTTTGTTAGGGGTTAGAAATTAATACCTGACATTTTCTCTTCAAATCTTTTTCACTGAAGAGAGTTTTATTTTCTTTCTGTGGCAGCTGGTACTGGACACTATTAGAGATGGGTTGGCTGGAAAGAACAAATTAACCAAATTTGGCTGGCATTTCTTACGTTCTTATGACATCTGGTGTTTTTGCCATGTTACTGATATGTCATTTTGACAAATTACATTACATCATGTGATAATAACTAGCAACATCATAAAATGTACGTAATGTAATCTGAAGTGACTCCACCAATTTAAAACAATCTGTTATTTTGTATCAGCTGTCTGTTATCAATTTAGAAAAACTGTGAGAAAAAAAAAGGTAAATTGACTCCAGATCTATCCTCTACAGTACATTATTATTTCTACTCTCACAGATTTACTTCTATAGATAGATGTGAGCTAAGATCCATGAGCGAAGCTTTAAGGATAACTTAGCAGACAGCATAAAATTCTCTATGGAGAAAAGAACAGGGCTAAATACATTTCCTGGCAGTGTAAGATTATGAGCCCTATTACAGCTCTGTCATGATCTGATTCAAAGCAGAGAATAAGATCATATGATTCTCCAAACACTGAACATACGATGTGAACTTGATTCAAAGTTGATTATGATACAGGATTTTGAAAACTAGCAGCTTAGCTACTGTGAAGCAAATATAATGAAGAAAAAAGGTGTTAAGCCAAAGAAGTTTCATATTTTAATTACAATAAGTGTGGATTTCCAAGTATTGCAGTCATTTAAGAAGATACTTATGGAAAAATCTAGAGCCTCCCCTGGACAGGGGAAGTGGTTAGAACACAGTGGTGCAAATGAGAATGAAGATGCTCTTGAATGACATTTTTTTTTAATTTTTTTTAACTCCATAGTAGAACTGTCTCTTGACTGTAAGGCTTTACTGATGGAGGAGAGCAGCCGAGTAAAAGAAAGACTCATAGTGTGCCATTTCACAGAATCACAGAATGCTTAAGGTTGGAAGGGACCTCTAAAGATCATTACTCCAAGCCCACTGCACATGCAGAGTCACCTAGAGCACGTGGCACAGGATTGCATCCAAGTGAGTTTTGAAGATCTCCAGAGAAAAAGACTCCACAAACTGTCTGGGAAACCTGTTCCAGTGCTCTGTCACCATCACTGTTAAGAAATTCTTTCTTAAGTTCCTGTGGAACTTTTGATGCCTCAATTTGTGGCCGTTTCCTCTAGTCCTGTCGCTGGTACCACTGAGAAGAGGTCGGCCCCATCCTCCTCGCTCCCTCCTTTGAGGTACTTTAGACACTGATCAGGTCTCCCCTCAGCCTTCTCTTCTCCAGGCTGAACAGGCCCAGCTCTCTCAGCCTTTGCTCGTAGGGCAGATGTTCCAGGCCTCTAAACATCTTTGTAGCCCTGTGCTGGACTCTCTCTAGCAGCTCCACGTCCCTCCTGCACTAGGGAGCCCAGAACTGCACACAGTACTCGAGGTGCGGCCGCACCAGGGCTGAGTAGAGGGGCAGAATCACCTCCCTCGACCTGCTGGAGACGCTCTGCTTAATGCACCCCAGGATCCCATTGGCCTTCTTGGCCACAAGGGCACACTGCTGCCTCATGGTCAACTTGTCATCCACCATGATGCCCAGGTCCCTCTCTGCAGAGTTGCTCTCCAGAATGTTGGTCCCCAGCCTGTACGGGTGTCTACAGTTATTCTTCACAGAGTGCAGGATCCTGCACTTTCCCTTGTTGAATTTCATAAGATTTCTTACTGCCCTGTCCAGTCTGTCCAGGTCCTTCTGGATGGCAGCGCAGCCCTCAGGGCTATCAGCTACTCCTCCCAAATCTGCATCATGAGCAAACTTGCTGAGGGAGCACTCCATCCCTTCATCCAGGTCGTTAATGAATAAATTGAACAGGACCGGATCGAGGACTGACCCCTGGGGGACACCACTAACCACAGGCCTCCAACCAGACTCGGCACCACTGATTAACACCCTCTGAGCTCTGCTATCTGGACAATTCCTAATCCACCATCTGAGGGAATTGGACCAAGCACACTTGGAAGAACGCCCAGTGAGAACCCGCTGATTGA